>JACBKR010005995.1:0-15144 GCA_014218235.1 Colocasia esculenta | reverse complement strand
TGTCTACTATAAAAAATATTTCTAATGTTATTTGAAAATTTCATATTCTATTGGAGAAAAAAACTAGTTGTGTAGTATGGGACAATCTTGCTATTCAAATGGCAAAAGATGTAGAAGTAGAACGACAAAGATGCATTATAATTATTATGCACTTAGCAAGAGCTAAGAAATGGAAAGGTATGTATGTTGACTTTTACAAAAAACAAAAATACATAATTTCTTTTTAAAGATTCTGTTTGTTCTATTAAAATATTTCATCTCATTTTACATGCAAAAATGATTACGTTGACAAGTTCTTTCTTCACCACTAGAATATTTTTTGATACTAATATTCAAGAAATTTTGGAATATAAGACCAGGTAAAGATTTAATTCAAATTATAAACAAGCATATTTACATAAAATAACAATGTTGTGCTTTTGATTTGATAAATGTTGCATATTGAAGACTACAAAATGGAGATGGCAGTTGTTCAGTAAAGATCTCACAGATATCAGTACAACCCTCTTACTCAATAAAAGAGGATTTATTACAATTGACTGAAAGAAAATATCTTGATAAGATTCGAGAAACCAACAAGGTGAATGATTTTAAAAAGTTAATTTCAAATAAATTTAAATTTTGTACTGATATTTTTAAACTTAATGTGCATTTTCATACAGATAAGCACATGTGTTACATTGGCAAGAATTGTGAAAATTGAAACTGATTATAATTGATTTTGCAACTCAAGCAAAAAATGTAGAAAGAAGGTGAAACTTGATGGAGGAAAATTTTGGTGTGGTAACTGTTGCGAGTATTCTAAGGTTATTATACAAAGGTAATACTGCTCTTCAAGGATTAATTACATTTTCATTTTATAATTGTCTAAAATTAGTATTTGACAGATACAAAGTCCAAGTCAGAGTTATTGGCAATACCGGATTAGCTTCTTTCGTCATATTTGATCGAGAAACTACTGAATTTTTGCGAAAATCTGCATCAGAACTTCGAGAGCAACTAACAAATGTAAAATATTTATCCCATCACTACTTACCTATCCCATAAATTATTATGTCATTCAATAACATATTGTTCCCTTTTACAGGATGGAGATATTGATACTTTCCCAAAGGAGTTAGATCAATTTCTTTTTATCTTCAAAATCTAAATATTTGAGTACAATCTGAAGTAAAATTAGCGATTTACACAATCACAAAGATGTCTAATGACTAGAAAATGATTGAAAGCTTCATATCTAACTCAAATGTGCATATCCTTATCATACTGTTTAGAATCTATATATATACTTCAATATTCACTTAAACTGACAATTATATGATATATTCTCATTTCTTTGTAGGATGTTGTAGCACATTCTGATCATAAGAACAACGAGAAAGAACTTGATGAAACTCAAAATTTTGATAATGTACTGGGATTCAATATATAGGAAAATAGAAAAAATTTAAGGATATACTTTTTATCACATGTACACACATTCTACAAACTAACAATTTTTTTTTACAAAAAAATTACTCCATTTCATGTTCTACAAGTTGCATCACAATAATTAAGAGGAATATTTCAAACAATGATCTTCAACAAATTCTAGCTGAAGAAGAAATTCCTACACAATTGCCAAGCAACAAAAGGAAGAATATCAAGATTGAGGATCCAAAAGATTGATAGACGGGAGATTGTGATTTTATATATTATCTAGATTTTACTTTATATGTTTCACTTTGTTATTAAGATTGTTAATGATTTATGTATCAAACAAATTTTTAAAATTGAAGGACTTTAGTAATACATATAGATCATGATGTTGTCACATGTTATTCATCATTTTTCATTATCAAATAATTTAATGTTATAATTTGATGTTATCCATACATCGCACGGGTAGAGATCTAGTGTGCTACTAAAACTCAATTTCACCCTACCAAATTAGAGTGCCATATGGCACTCATTCTCTCTCTCTTCCCTCCACTCTCTCTCTCTCTACTAACCACCCATTCCATACACTACACCATCTCTATCTCTAAAAACTGCCAACCAACATATGAGGTGGTTCATCTAAATCCTAAGTGGTTATCACAATAACTGATCTCTTTCCTTCCATTAAAAAAAAACTGCAAAAGATCTTCCACCGTTGCCTCCAAATCCGCCCTTCGCCGCCTCCACCACCATCCGGCCCTATCTCCCCTCCCTCTCCTTCCACCTACAGCGACATCTTTGTCAACGTATTTGGCCCTCCTAGCCGACTACAACGATGTCCTTATCGACGCACCCCCCCCCCCCCCCCCCCGGCGTAGCACTAGAAGTACTAGGCCGTGGGCGACGCCATCGTGCGGATGTCCCCCTCCAAGTGTGTCAACAGCCTGTGGCATAGGTTGTCGCTGACGGTGAACCAAGCCAGTGGCGGATCCAGAATTTTATTTCACAGGGGTCCTAATAGTATACCCATATGATTTTAATAGGGTCATCTATGGTGAAAATTTATCCACTTAATACAAATTTTTGTATCTAGTGGGGTCACAGGACCCCACTGGCCTCTTCCTAGGTCCGCCCCTGAACCAAGCCATGATCGTAACGACATCGTAGTTGGCGAGGTACAACCAAGTGGAAGAGTCTATCCTGAAGAACAGAGAGATGGCAGATGGGCTGGGCAAGCACGTGGCAGCAAGCTTTGCGGCAATGTGATCAGGTACAGAGGGCCTTTTGCATATACAGGTTCTAAAACTATCAGCAAATAGGTGAGGTTCTCACTGACATATTCTTTACTGTGATTTTTTATGAGAAATGAATTTGAGAGCTCTGTCGCAAGTTTTCTTTTACTTCTGGATTGTTTATTTCTATTATTAGCTTCTGTCCCTTTTTTTACTAGATTTAAGTTTGTAATAGTTTTCTTACAAAATGTGCTACCTTTTCCTGATCAACCTTCCGCTCTAGTTATCTCTTTTCATTTTCTTCAAGTTATCTCCTTAAATTAATTTTGCCTTGAACTGCATTTGGCCAAATATTTGCACGATATAGGCTTTTCCTATGAGATTGCTATATCATGAACTATTTTATATCCTTCACCTAATCAGTTGGTGCTGTATGTCTCACTCATATGATGAATTTTTTTTTCTCTTTTAAATAATTCTTCCTTCAGATAACATGTACCGGCAGATTGTTGACGATGATAGCACTGAAAATGAGTTTTTTGCGGCCCTTGGTTATAGAGCATAATTTTGTTATACTTAATAAAAATAATTTTATTTATATTAATTATAAAATTTATTTATTTAAAATCTTTAAAAAATTCTGTTCATCGCACAGGTGGCCATCTAGTCTATACTACACTACTAAAACAGAGTTCCCTGTTTTCCGCCAAAACTAAACCCATGACACGTGGCATGATTATAAGGCTCTTCATTGTTTCTCTTTGAGATGCGGCCTTCCTCCCCTTTCTCTCTCTCTATCTCTTCCCCATCTGTGCTCTTTTGAATCTTCGTCTGTCCTGCCGTAATTCAGTTCCCGAAGAGAAGTTGAAGAGTTGGCAAACTTTCACCTTTCAGTTTCGGAAAATGAAAATGGCATTTGGGGATCAACTCTTGCTCTGACTCTTCCTCGCAGCTTCTGCTTCGTCACGAGGGGAAACCCGATCTCCATCGTTGTTTCCACCTGCTCGAGTCCTCTTCCTCGTAGTTTCTGCTTCGGCTCTTCCTCGCAACTTCTGCTTCCTCACGAGGGAAGCCCGATCTCCATTGTCATTTCCACCTGCTCGAGTCCAGCAGCGTGCCAGGTATTTTTCTACGGAAAGTATCATACTCCCTCTCGAACCTCCCATTCAGCATGTTCTCACTATTCTCTAGGAGCCTCCTCCTACTCTGCTAATTCATCATCGCAGGCGTAGCACGGTCTCCTTCTAAGCCGTCCTATTCACCTTATTTCTTCCCTTCGTCGAAACTGGAGGCAGCATCGGACCTTCTGTCCAGCCAGCATCGGCCAACATCGCCACCGTGGTCCTGGGTTCTTTATGTTTGACCAGCATCAGACCTTATGTCCGACAGGCATCGCCCATAGTCGCACTCCACCCCTCCAAAGGAGTATCGCTAAGTCGTTCGGAAAGGCATCGAGCTCTTCTTGGCCTTCATCGTCGCCGCCACCCTACCTCACCCCCACATTCCCACCGTCGTTCATCCCACTCCCTTCACCTCTGCTACCGTTGCGAATGCTGAACAACCCCGACCACCACATGGCCACCGAACTCCCCCCACCACCATCCTTGCACTTTGGACTCACCCGGACAAGGTGGGTCAAGGTGACACCGGTGTCAGAAGATTCTGAAGACACTTATTTGACCCCATTTGGTGTTCATATTGTGTTCAACATAATTCCCTTCTACTTTTATTCTCACAGGGTTATGCTGTGGTGTTAGTATAAATTATTTTTGTGATTATAATTTTTTCAATGGCGTGAAGAAGATAAAAAAAAATAGAACATGACTTTATTAGTATCTTTAGCAACTGAGCTTTTTTTTTTTTTTTTGCTTCATATGTATCTGTCTTTCTCAAATCAGTCTATTTTCTTTCTTCTAGGCAGGTGCTCTGGAGCTTATAGAGTTCTATTCCATTATCGAGCCAAAATACTGTAAGCGGACCCATTACTGTGAGTAGGTTCCCATGACCCAGTTTAAATATGAATTTGTATAACCCTGTATAGTTTGAAACTTTCTATAATGTGAAAACATTTGGTTATTATAGAAAGAATAATCAAGTTGCATGATAAAATCATGAGTGTTTTCTCATTAAATCTATACACATTATAGAAAGAACAGATCTTTGAATCAATTTTTTTATAAGTTCTAAAAAGCAACTCCCTTTATTTTTTAAGTAACCCAATCTATTTTTATTTGTAAGGACAAATGTGATCATTGTCTTAATTGATGAGTAAAGAAGGGAGCACTGGCTAAACTGCTTCAGAAGAAGTGTTCCCTTCTCCATAGATGGTTCTATCCATGTTTCTATCCATAGTTGATGTTTGTGTTTATATTAAACTCACTTAAACTATAGTTTTATTCATCTGATTGATTGGTAGATTCTTGGGAGATTTTAAACCTTTTCATTCAAAAATCTCAACATATTATAATAATTGTGTCATTCTTAGTCTTACTAAATAGACATGAGTCAGTATGTCTTCAGTGATGAATCTTCTGGCAAAGAGATTATATAGTTTCACTTTTCAGTTCAATAGAAAGAGTGGCACTATCCATGTTCTGAAATAGGAAAAATAACAGATCTTTCATGCAATTCTTTTGTACATGTTCTAAAATGCAACTCCCTTAATTAAGGTTCTTAAGGTTTTAGAGGTTCTTAAATAACAAGACCTTTGTTTTTTATTTGAACTTAAATTACAACTTCCATGGAAAATTTTATAATGCAATTACAGGTATGAATTTTTATATTTTAATTATTTTCTTAGAGTACTCTATTCAGATCTTTGGGGATTATTGATGACCAGTCCATCCCCATATAATATAATTATTATATTTTGACGATTAACAAAATCCTAACAAATATTTTCTGACAAGTTTATATGAAGCTCAGTTATAGGAAATAAATCGAGCCACATATGTAAGTAATTCTTACCTCATATTATTTAAAGTTCAGAGCATGATTCTCTAAAGTCCATATCGATTTCCATAATAGCATAACGATTTCATAAGTTGTGCATAGCATAACGATTTCATAAGTTATTGCATATCATAACGATTTCATAAGCTATTGCAGAGCATAACCATTTTATAAGTATCGCTTAACGATTTGATTTCCGTAATGATTCGATAAGTTACTTCAACGACTTAGTCACTATAACGATTCGATGGGTTACACAACGACTTGGTTAAAGTAATGATTCGATAAAGAAAAAGAACGATTTGCTTGTAACAACTCGTTCACAACGATTTGTCTCATACGATTTCATTTTCACATGATTTGATTTCCATAACGATTCGATAAGTTACTTCAACGACTTGGTCGCTATAACGATTTGATGGGTTACACAACGACTTGGTCAAGTAACGATTCGATAAAGAAAAAGAACGATTTGCTTGTAACGATTGGTTCACAATGATTTGCTTATAATGATTTATTTAGAACGATTTGCTTGTAACGATTAGTTCATAATGATTTGACCACAATGATTTGGTTATAACGATTTGATTATAACGATTTGACCATAACAATTTGGTTATAACGATTTGTCTACAACGATTTGGGTACAACGATTTGCTTGCAACAGACTATATTCACAACCATTTGTTTATTTTTAAGAATGACTTGCTTGTTCATACAACGATTTCATAAGTGAAATAGTACTTCGTGGATAATACCGATTTGATATTCAAATATAATGAAAGTCAAAGTCTTCTCACATGCTTCTCAATATCTGTGCATTTAATGTGTCTGAACATCTTTCTGCACGATACATATTTGGATATCTTCCATTCTTATGCTTCTATAGAAAACATCTTTTTAGATAGCAGAAAGGTACTTCCACTTTGGTGTATATTCCTACTGCTTGGTTTCTAACGTTGACTGACAAAGTACAGATAGTCTAGTTGTCCATTGTTGGTATTTATTGTATGCAGATCCTTGACAACACCATTCTCTACAACATTGGACAACAAGAAGCTGCAGAATATCATGAAGGATCCTTTCCTTTCGTGCATGGATCAGAAAAACATTAAATGACTGGAAGCACCTGTCGTACACGTCGAACCATGCAGTCTAACGAGCATCCAACACAGAGACAACGGATACTTCAACGACTACATTTTTCAAAGAAGATATAAATAGAAGACTGGTGTCTACGTGAAGACAACCTTTTTTGACAATTCAACATCTGCAAGCACCATAGAAGAGCTCAAGCCTGTCTCCAAGCTTGTTGTAGCTCTTAGCTCTCTGCGTCCATTGCTTAGCTTTAAGAGAGCTCTAGTGTACTAAGAGACTCCTTCATTGTAGATCTTTCTCTCTCAGTCTTGGCTTCAGATCGAGCATTGTTCTATTAGCTTGATCTAGGGGCATCCTGTCTTTTCTCATCTTTGTGAGAAGTTCTCTTCTAGTGTGAAGAGAAGACCTGTTGAATACAGGTGGCTGTTTTCCCTTCGTGTAGAAGGAAGACCTGTGGATCAGGGTGTATTGTACCTCTTCGGGTTGTGAAGAGAAGGCCAGCTGCAGCTGGATGTGTAAGTGTCCTTAAGGGGGACTGTACCCTTGGGTAGTGAAATCCTAAGGTGTTGCTCAGTGACTGGACGTAGGATTCCTTTGAAAGGAAGTCTGAACTAGGATAAAAATCTGTGTGTTGTGTGATTGCTTGCTTTTGTCCATTATCTTGTTTATTTCTAACTCTAACATTCGTACAAAGTGTTTGTTTTCTGTTTAGCATTTGTTGACATGTTTTTAAATCAAAAAGGAATTTTAAGAATCCCATTCACCCCCCCCCCCTCTGGGCTTGCTAGCTGGGCAACAAGTGGTATCAGAGCTAGACTCTTTGACAAAGAAGATCCACGATCTGAAGAGCAAAGATTAAATGGCAGCTCAAAGTCATTTTGAGGGTCAGTCCCTCAACAGACCACCATTGTTCGATGGTGAAGATTACACCTACTGGAAAAATAGAATGGAATTTTTCCTTCAAGGGTTAGATTATCAGATTTGGTCTATTGTAGAAGAAGGAGACCTTCTAGTCACAAACGAGAAGGATAAATGGACAGAATATGACAAGAAGAAGATCTCTCTCAACTGTAAGGCTAAAAGCATTCTATGTGTGCTCTTAGCAAGAAGGAGTTCAACAAAATCTCCGCCTGTAAATCCACTATGGAGATGTGGGAGAAGCTGAGGATCACCTATGAAGGGACATATAAAGTGAAAGAGACAAGAATAGATATCTTGGTGACTCAGTATGAGAGATTCCAGATGCAGTCAGGAGAGTCAATCACACAGATGTATAGTAGATTTACTAACATTACCAATGGATTGGCTAGTCTTGGAAAAAGCTACAAAATAGGAGATATGGTCAGAAATATCTTAAGATCTCTACCAGCCTCGTGGACTCCAAAAGTAACGGCAATAGAAGAGGCCAATGACTTAAAGAGAATGTCATTAGAGAAACTCATTGGGTCACTCATGGCTCATGAGTCAACATGGAGAGGCTCAGAGAATCCTCAAGTAGGAAAAAGCATAGCATGCACTCAAGGCTACAAAAGGTAGCTCTGAAGAAGAATCTGAGGGTGAAGTCAGCAGTGAAGGCAGTGATGATGAAGAATCCAGAAGATTACAGCTCATACTTGCAAAGAAAAAGTACCAATCTGGAAGGAGATACTTCAAGAAGAACAAAGACTTCAAGAAGGCCGAAGGCAAGGACACAAAGAGAGCTGAGCCCATCTGCTATGAATGCAAGAAGCCAGGACACATCAAGGCCGAGTGTCCAAAACTAAAGAAGACCGAATTCAAAAAGAAAGACAACTCTAGGAAATTTAGAAAATATAGAAGAAAGTCATGGCAGCAGCTTGGGACAACAACAGCAACTCGACACTGAGTCGAGCTCAAGCGACGAAGAAGAAGAAAAGGCAAACTTGGCATTCATGGCTAACATCGAGGAGAAGGTAACCTCTGACTCCTTTTTACTTCTTGCAACGAATCTGATTCCGATAGTTTAGAGGATGCTTTCAATGAGTTGTATAGTAAATATAAAGATGTTTGTAAACTACTAAGAAAAATCATGCTTGCTTAGAAAACACCAATTCAGATCTAAAATCTGAAATGAGCAATTAGAAAAACAAGTTACTGAGCTAAAAAGAAGAAATGAATTATTATGTGAAGATTTAAAAGAAAAAAACAATCAAATAGCTAATCTGGAAAATCAAGAAACTATGAGTAAATTAAATCAAGAAATTAACACATTAACAAAAGGAAATGAACAGTTATCCAGTACATTAGAAAAAATTACAAATGGAAAACCAACATTAATACTGAAAGGAGCTAGAAGGTCAGGGAAAAAGAAATATGGCTTAGGATACACTCCTCCGGATAATGAAGAAACTGTAGTACACCCTAAAACATATCCAACACCTAACTTTGTAGCCGAACAAGACACTACTTACAAATCAAATTTTAAATATATTCCAACTGAAAAGGTAAATAAAACATCATGCTGCAGTCACTGTAACAAACTAGGACACATTAAAATAACATGTCCAACTAAACATATAAAATGGATAATTAAAAGGAAAAATGATGATACTAACCAGCAAAGACACAAAGAAGCTTGGGTACCTAAAGTTTAGTGTTTTTATTATAGGAAAGCCTTCGAGCATCTAAGTGGTACCTGGACAGCGGGTGCTCAAGGCATATGTCAGGCAACAGGAAGCTGTTCTCTCACCTCGAAGCTGAAGAAGGCACAGTAACATATGGTGATAATGGAGAAGGGACAGTAATAGGTTGTGGATCAGTTGGCAGTCAAGGAAAGATCATTATTGAAGATGTTCTATGCGTGAAAGGACTTAAGCATAATCTTATCAGCATCAGCCAGCTGTGCGACAAAGGCCATCAAATTAAATTTCAAGAGTCTAAGTGCAGTATCATGAAAGATGGCGAAGTTGTGTTTGAAGCCTGCAGAGAAAAGAATCTTATGTACTCCATTTGGAGGAGTTGAAAGACCAGGATGTATGCCTTGCTGCAATCAAAGATCATTCAATTGAGCTTTGGCACAGAAGATTGGGCCATTGTAGTGTAGATGGAATCAGAAAGCTAATCAGAAGAGATTTAGTAGAAGGTTTTCCCAAGATAAGCATAAGAATGGAAGGCGTATGTGAACCGTGTGCAAAAGGAAAGCACACTAAATCATCATTTAAGTCAAAAACAGTGGTAACTACCTCAAAACCCTTGGAATTACTAAATATGGATCTTTTTGGGCCAATGAGAACCACAAGTCTTGGAGGAAAGAATTTTGGTTTTGTGATTGTAGATGACTACTCCAGATTCACATGGGTATCCTTCCTGGAGCACAAAGATGATACCTTCGATAGCTTCGTTAGCTTCAGTAAGAAAGTTCAGAAGGATAAGAAATTCAGCATAATTAGTATTTGATCAGATCATGGAGGAGAATTTCAGAATGAAAGTTTTGCAAAATTCTGTGATGATCAAGGGATATAACACAATTTCTTAGCACCTAGGACACCACAGCAAAATGGAGTTGCTGAAAGAAAGAACAGAACCTTATTGGATATGGCAAGAACAATGTTGTCAGAATATAACCTCCCAAAATATTTTTGGGCTGAAGCCATCAACACGGCTTACTATATAATCAACAAAATAATGATCAGGCCAATATTGAAGAAGATAGCATATGAACTATATAAGGAAAAGAAGCCAAGTATCAATCACTTCAGAACCTTCGGATGTCATGCTTCATCCACAACAACGGAAAAGAGATATTGGTAAGCTAGATTCAAAGTCAGATGAAGGTATATTTATGGGGTATGCTTCTGAACCCAAAGGATATAGAGTATTTAATAAGCAAAGTTTATTAATTGAGCAAACAGTACATGTTATCTTTGATGAAATAACCTTCCTTGAGCAAGGAAGTAGATAGTTATATTGATGATGCAGATGAATTGTCCAAGAAATTAAAGAACATATCTATAGAGGACAAGGAAGATCCACCTCTGGAAGAATTGCAACAAAAGGATATATCACATGATGATCTTCCAAAAGAATGGAGATACAAGAAGGATCACCCGTTGGATAACATTATTGGAGATCCATCGGTTGGGATAAGAACCAGAGGTAACGTAATCCCTTGTGATTATTTAGCCTTTGTATCCCAAGTAGAGCCTAAGATAGTCAATGAAGCACTGTCTGATGAATCTTGGATATTGGCCATGCAAGATGAACTTAATCAGTTCAAGAGAAATCAAGTATGGTCCCTTGTTCCGAGACCATCAGATCATCCTGTGATTGGCACCAAATGGGTGTTCAGGAACAAAATGGATGAAGCTGGTGTGATCACTAGAAACAAGGCCAGGCTGGTTGCTCAAGGCTATTCCTAAGAGGAAGGCATAAATTTCGATGAAACCTATGCACCAGTGGCTAGACTTGAGGCAATTAGAATTTTACTTGCCTATGCATCAGCATTGGATTTAAAACTTTTTCAAATGGATGTAAAATCCGCATTTCTAAATGGTTATATAAAGGAGGAAGTTTATGTAGAACGGCCTCCAGGTTTTGATGATATCGATTTTCCAAACCATTTTTAAATTGCATAAAGCACTGTGGTTTAAAACAAGCACCTAGATCATGGTATGAAATATTAAGTGTATTTTTATTAAACCATGGTTTTATTAGAGGTCAAGTAGATAGCACATTATTTGTTATGTCTAAAGTCAAACATATATTGCTTGTACAATTTATGTAGATGATATAATATTTGGTTCTACTGATGAATCTTTTTGCAAGTATTTTGAGAAGCTTATGCGGGAGAATTCGAAATGAGCATGATGGGGGAGCTCAACTACTTCCTCGGATTGCAAATCAAGCAAGGAAAAGAAGGCACACATATATGTCAAGCAAAGTACACCAAAGAATTATTGAAGAAATTTTGATTTGAACATGCCAAACCACTGTCAACACCAATGAGCACATCAATAAGATTAGATAATGATAAGGATGGTAAGAATGTAGATCAGAAGTTTTACAGAGGTATGATAGGTTCATTACTTTATTGACAGTAAGTAGACCTGATATATATTCAGTGTATGCATGTGTACTAGATATCAGGCAGACCCAAGAGTCACATTTAGATTGTATTAAAATAATTTTTAGATATTTAGCTAAACTCATGATCTAGGATTGTGGTATCCAAAATCATGTGAAGTAAGTTTAGTAGGATATTTTGATGTTGATTACGTTGGATGCAAAATAGATAGAAAAAGCACCAGTAGATGTTGTCAATTTCTTACAGGATGTCTGATTTCGTGGTCCTCAAAGAAACAAAATTCAGTAGCACTGTCAACAACTGAATCTGAGTACATGGCTGATGGAAGCTGTGTACACAACTCTTATGGATTAAACAACAATTTGAGGATTATGGACTACGTATCAAGACAATTCCTTCTATGTGACAACACCAGTGCGATTAATCTCACCAAGAATCCAGTCCAGCACTCAAGGACAAAGCATATAGAGGTTAGATATCATTTTATTGTGATCATGTAGCAAATGGTAATATAGATATTTCCATTATTGACACTCAAAATTAGTTAGCAGATATCTTCACAAAGGCCTTACCTGAAGAGATATTTACGTCTCTTAGAAGGGAGTAGGCATGTAGAAATTGTGAAAGATTTTATCTGTATATAACTGAAATACCAATTATTTCAGAACATCAAATTTCTCTCTCCCAAAATTAAGCAAAATTCTTTAAGAGTCATTTATTTCATAAATATATGTGTCGGTTCGATAATTTTAAAAGCATTGTTCATCTCGAACCTGTCTCTGTTTGTCATTTTCTGCATTTATGGGGCTATCCCTTTAAAAGTCACTTTACCTTTATCTCTTAAATCCCGCAAATCTGTGTCATAATGATTCATCTCCCTCCTCCATCCCTTTCGACTCGCCTGAGACGATAAACCCTATCGACTCCGGCATCGACTCTGTGTGATTTCAAAGCATCTATCTCTTCCACGAAAAAAAAAATCTCATGAGGGCTTTCGCTCCAATCTTCCTTCCGATCATCCAGAACCTTTTCCCATTCAAAACCATGGTCGTTCTGGAGTTTCCGGCTCCGTCGGGGGCTGGGCTGCTTTCCTTACAGCAAAGCAGCAAGAAAAGTATACAACTGTGAAGATGAAGATGTGTGGCAACAAGGCAGTGGATATAGCTGATCTAGAGAAGAACGAGATGCACAATATCGTGGCAACTATGCAAAGAATGAAGTGGACTAAGATGGCAACTCTTTCAAAGGTGAGTTATCCAGACCTGGTGAAGGCTTTTTTGTTTGTCTGAAGTCAGAGGAAGATGGGTCTCCTTGACATCCATGGTCAAAGAACCAGATTCACATTACATATGAGCTCTTGGAATCTGTGTTGGAGTCAGTCTCTACCACTGGCCACAACAGGGTAAATAGTGTAGATATTCAGGTGAAGGGTTTGGGAATCGTTGGTCCGGAATACAAGCTCAACAATGGGAAAATCGATATTAACCAGTTGAACGCATTCAATAGATTATTGCATTTCAAGTGTGTCAGATTTTGGTCCCTAGGAGTGCCACTTCTCCACTGTACTAAGGCAGACTCTGATAAAAGTTCTGGGCCATCCAGAACCAGAATATCAATATGGCAGAGGTCATCTTGGGGCGGAATGAAATTTACAACTACTCAAATTTGGGACAAGAAGAGCAAGCTAAATGTGTCCCTTCCATATGCTCACCTACTACCAAGATTTTCTAGCATTATGGCGTTAGTTTGAATGGGGCAAGTTCTAGAGAAAATGGGCCAAGCTATTCGGTCCAGAAATCTTAAGAAAAGTTGATTCTCTCTCGTTGGTGGAGTTTGGACCAAGACTCAGTCGCTGAGGGTGAGGTCATTATTGGCGAAGCCCCAGAGGTCCAAGAAGAGGTAGTTCAGACAAAGGTAGTAGCAGCAGAACCAGCGGTCACAGTTCAGCAAGAGGATGCTGATAATATCACAATTATCATGAATAATCATGCCATTTTGATGACTAATACTTGATAAATTATATGATTTCTATTATCATGAATGTTAATTGATTAAATTCAATTATGTGTTGTATTTGCAGGTTAATGGGCCATTTTATGAAGTGCTTAACGGCCAATGAATCAAGCAATCCAACAAGGGCAATTTGGCTTATACAAAAAGTTGCAAAACCCTAGCCACCTTCCTTCTTCTTTCTCTCTCTTCTTTCTATTTTTTAAATATTCTCTCCCCCTTCCTCTCTTTCTCTACTATTTTATAAACCCCCCCTCTCACTTTCTCTCTCTCCCTCTCTTTCCCGCACACAACTATTCCTTTTTCTCACCTTCTCTCTTCCCCTCTCTCCTCCGATTCCCTCCTTCCTCTATTCTTCTTCTTCCTCTCTTCTTCTTCTTCCTTCCGGCCTCCGGCCTCTCTCTTCTTTGCACAGGAGAAGCAGCAAGCAGCAGCAACAGCAGGACTCGGTCGCCCCCGCCTAGCCCGCCCGCGCCCAGGCACCAGCCCGTGCGCGCTGCCCCGCGCCAGGCCGCCCCGCCCCGCTCTGCGCCCAGGCTGCGCTGCCAGCGCCACCCGCCTGCCGCTAGCCTCGCACGCCACGCGCCTGCGCGCCTTGCCGCCCGAGCCCGCCCGCGCACCTGCTGCCGCCCTCCACGCGCCCAGCGCCCCGCCAGGCCGCGCCCAGCCGCCCCACCTGCCTCCTCCACGTGCATGCTTTTGCATGCACGTAGAGGAGTCACTGCTCCTCTCTCTACCTCTCTCTCCTCGCGCGCCTCTCTCTCTCCTCTCTCTCCCTCGCGCGCCTCTCTCTCTTCTCCCTCTCTCTCCCTCACGCGCTCTCTCTCCTCTCTCTTCTCTCTCTCTATCCCCTCTCTCCCTTTCATCTCTCTCTTCTCTCTCATATCTCCCGCTCCTCTCTCTCTCCTCTCTCCTCTCTCTCTCTTAGCGCTCTCTCTCTATCTCTCTCTCTCTCCTCTCTCCTCTCTCCTCTCTCTCTCTCTCTCTCTCTCTCTCTCTCTCTCTCTCTCTCTCTCTCTCTCTCACGTAGGCTCTCTCTCTCTTCTCTCTCTTTTCTCTCTTTCTTCTCTCATCTCTCATCTCTCTCTTATGTTATTTCTCTCTCCTCTCACCCCTCCAATTAGTTTAGTTTATTTCTACATTGTGTTAAACATTCTGTTTATTTAAATAATGTTAGTTGTGGTTTGTTAATTATTCCTCCCACTCTCTCTATTCTGTCCTCTCTCTATCATGTTTCTTTACAATTTGTTTAATTTGGATTAGGTAAGTGTGGTTAATGATTATTTTCTCTTGCGTCTCTCTCCACTCTACTGTTTATCTCTCTCTCAACCACCCTCTTTAGTTTAGGTTTATTTTGTGCAACTTAGTTTATTCTCACCACATTATTTTCTA
>JACBKR010005994.1:0-15187 GCA_014218235.1 Colocasia esculenta | reverse complement strand
CCAAGAGGTCATCCACAAGACTCCGCTGAATGGCTCCACACGTCTAGCAACAGCTAGCACCTAGACAAGGCCAAACGAGAGTTTCTTAATGGTGACCCAAAACCAAGCAGAAAACACGCATGTGGAGAACCCACGGCGAGCAAGACAGTGTCCGCCGGCACCACTAGATCTCACCCAGATCGTCCTCGTGGTCTGACCAGGACACACAACGATTGTGGAGCCACAAAAGCTAAAACACCCGCTCCACAGGCACAGGCACAGAGGCAAAACCAAAGAAGACGTCTGATGTTGGCAAGGCCAAGAAACTCAAGACGTCGACAACTGCACAGAAAATGAAACAACTGCAAAGGTCGAGGGCAGCACGTCGACCTCAAAGAAATCCAAACCAAAACAGGGTACCCCAACCGAAACACACTCGCTCCCTAAAGCGAGAGGGAAACCCCGAACACAGGTCGCAGCCAAGACCTGGCGTACCACCGATAGGGCTACCTAGACAAGGCAAAGCAGCCACGCCACAGCGGGAACAGTATAGCCACAAGGCACAACCAGCACAAAGTGTCCCAGAGGCGGAAAGCTCAACACCTCGAACATCGAGCAACTCGCGAGCGACGTACGAAGCTTACGAACAGGACACACGGCACAACACACAGTGCCAACACAAGCACCAGGAGCCACCCAGGGTGCAACACAATGCACCAAGGCTCCAAACGGAACAGAACAAACCACCTGATCACGAGCCCAGGGTGCCACCAAAAGCACCAAAACTCGGCAGGATGCAACACATTTACACTAAAGGCCGAAACAACACAGGCTAACAGGAAGGACTCTCCACAAAAGACCTGCCAAAAGCCGCCCACAAAAAACCGCAAGCCACAAAGGGTAGAACAGGCCACACCGACCACGAACCATCAAGGCACAAGGACACAAAACATCGAAAAAGAAACATGCTCCAGGTGCAGTACACAACCGCACCAGCGGCCTGAAACGACTCAAGGCCAACAGAAAGGGACTCTCCACCAGAGACCCACAAGAGAAACGTGTGAAAAACTAACAGCTTCAAGAGTGCAACAACCATATTGGCTCTTAGAAGTGTGCAAACACAAGGCACTGCTCCTACCACCACAGATGGGGAGCCCATACGCCCAATGGCGACAAGTGCCTCAAAAGCACAGCTGAGGCACAAGTGTGAAACATGCACCGAAACGATGCCGCAACAAGCAAGCCAATCGAAGAACACCCGGTGCCGCCTCATGCTGAACACAGAGCACGCTGCCTACATCGTCCAGTCAGGCGAAAAGAAACCAGCACAACAAGAGACAAGGAAACCACGCGCATGAGGGGAGCAACCAGCTCAACCTCAAGACAACACAAGGGGAGGGACCTTCACCACAAAGGTCGTCACGGTGCACGACATGGCACCAAATGCCATGTGAAAGCACCACCACCCCGAGAAACCCACGGAAAGTAGAGGAAGAAGGCACACAACATGCCTCCTCCTCACATGAAAGAGGAAACCACGACGCAAGGCTAGCACTCCTACAGGAGGCACAGCCAGCCGAACAACCACGACGAATTGGCCAAACACAGGCCACACACAGGGTCAAGGTCCACCACCTTGACCAAAAGCAGATGAGCGGACTGCACGCAATAGTCCCACCCAAGGGAAAATGACTCCACCAGAAGGTCGCAACAATGTGCACCCTGGCGACACAACACCACAGAGGAGCAACATCACCCCGAGTAACCAACGAAAAGCAAGGGAAGGAGACCCACACAACGAGTCTCTTCCACACGCAAGGGGAAACTGCTAAACGAAACTGGCACTTCCACAGAAGCACAACCAGCCAGACACCAATGACGCTCACAAGACTATCATCTGGCAGAGCCCACAGGACGAGAGAAACAAAGCCAACCTCCCGACCCTGGGACACACGAAGTCCCACCAGTGCAGCTGGGAAACTTGAAAAATGATCAGGAAGACAAACTAGCCAGCACCACGGTCAGACACAGTCAAAGGCACCACATCTTGACCGACAACACCCAAGCAGACTGTAACACGGAAAGTCCCACTGGCAACGTCGACAGCACATCTCAACCGAGAGAGAGCAGTGACAATAAAAACAACACAAGGCCGCTTCGGGGGAGAACCTCTACCAAGAGCGCCAAGAGCCGTTCTGGTAAAACATCACCAGAACACAGCCCACACAAATGGGCAATAGAGAGAACACACAGACAACGGAAGCAGCACAAATTGGTTCTGGGATAACCTCCACCAGAACCACCAAGGTACCGTTCTGGGAAAACCACCAGAACACAACGGCCAACACAATAGCAGCATGCCTCAACCCTGAGGTAACACAACAATCGCAGAAACAAGCCCAGAACAGTCCTGAGAGCGAACCTCACCAGGACAACAACAAACAGTTCTGGAAAACCGCACCAGAACACAGGGAAACCAAGCGATGCCCCCCCAAACTCGAGGGCAACGCAACGGCAACCAACCAGAAAACAGAGACCTCAAACAAGGAGGTAACACAGCGAAGACTTCAACGAGCACAAAAGCAGTTCCAGAGGGAGAGGAACTCTCACTAGGACAACAAAACAAAACAGTTCTAGGAAACACCACCCAACACAGCAGCCCAGCGATGCCACCAAACCCAGAGGGCAACGCCGCAACAACAAAAAACGAGCACAACAAAGTTGTGGGGAAAAACCTCACCTCCACCAGAACCAGTAGAGAAGAACTCCGGGAGCACCTCACCAGAGTTCACAAATAGCCAGCACAAGGCCGACAACAACCACAGACAGGTGTCGCAACGGTCAACCAGCGGTGCAACACGGCCCACAAGCATGTGCTTAGCTCGAGCAAAGAGCGGACTGAGCACAAGCACAGCGCCCAACGGCGCACAGGCACGCAAGGCCAAACACACAGCCAACAACACACACCCCAACAATAAGGGGACATCCACAAGGACTCCCCAACAAAACGGGGGGACATCCAACAAGGACTCACCCTAACAATAAGGGGAATGCCAGCAGGCAAGGACACCTCGATCGGTTCTGCAGACCACAACCTGCACTGGTGAAGGCCACACCACACGCAGGCTCTCTCAGCCTTCGCGACACACCCACACGGATGCGCAGGCCGAGGACGAACCCAACTGCAGCACGAGCGAAAACAGCAACACGCTCGTAGCACGCGCACTCAGCAACAGCAACAACACTCTCCTACAGCTCACACTCGGACCCTGGAAAGCCAGCCATCTGCAACAAAGAGCCAAATGCTCACCTAACAGCACTCTACACAGACGGGCCAACAGTGTACTAGTACCTTTCTTTGGGACAACCATAGTTATTAACCCATTACAAATCTCGTTGGACCCCAGAGCTCTGATACCACTGTAACGACTCGACCTCCCGGACCCCCGCCAGAGACCCCCGAAGGTCGCGCCGCCACCCACGGATCCGAAGACCCGGAAGGGTTAGAATTTAGTCCAGTGAGATAAGCAATGAATTCAAAAACTATAACAAGAAAGTTTGTACATGAATAAGGATATATGTACAACATGTCCCAAATAAAAGTACAGGTACAGAAAGAAAGGTTGCAGTCCTTAAGGGGCATACCCCGAGGACTTGCAAAAAGGCCACTCTCAACTCATGGTACAAAGAGCACTCACGCTCACAACTCACATGCTGGCAACGCACGGCAAGAAGGCGCCACCACACGACCGTCCGGCAATGACTCCTGCAACAGCGAGTCCCTACCTGAAGAGAGTAGGGGGGTGAGCCTCCTAAACAAGGCTCAGTAGGGATTACCAGTCCCTTACCAGCCAGAGCAGCAGGAACTCCAACAAAAGCGGAAGCAAACAACTCTACAAAGCAGCAGAAATAGAGAAACACCTCGACCACAACCCAGGTCAGGCCAAAGACGACTCCCATAGAACCAGCGAAGTCAAACACATGCGGAAGCATCTAGAGTAACGCCACGACTTGCAACCAGGGTCAGGCCAGAGCAACACAATGCGGAAGCAAACCCTCGACACCCACCCTCTGAGACAAAGAAGTTCATGGAACACCAGAGCAACCATGTGAGACCAGAGTCTCACGACACAAGCACCAACAGCCCAGACCACCACGAGGTCGGGAAGGAACAACCAGGTGTCACCACGAGAGACACCGAGCAACCACATGAGAAGCACTGTCTCACCACAGGCATGGCCACCTCAGACCTCCACAAGGTTGAGGGCCCACAATCAGAACCAACCTACACCTCGGACACTCCACGAGGTCAGAGAACTACACACTCCGGTGCCACCACGGACGACACCAAGGAACGGGTTACCGAAACAGCAGTTGGGTGTCTATACAAGACACCCCGAGGGAACCCGTAGAACGGAAGCCAATAAACACAGCCCACGAGGCCAAACCAACCAAGGCCACAAAACTAGACACGGCTAGGCTACAACCACCGTGCAGGCTAGGGCGATGAGAAACCCAATCTCGGAAACAGCGTGAGAAACACCGTCACACAAGAGCACACATGCCATCGCCACAGGCAGCTAAGAGGAGGACACACAGTCCCCTCTTCCAGCTTGCCAGCGCTGACTCCTGCCTATGACCTCCCTAGTAGAGTGAGGCTAGCGGTCATAGCAAAGAACACAACCACAAAACCGCAGTCCTAGGCCGAACTGTGGCCCATACCTGACATCCTACGCGCTCCGGAACCAACGCAGAGCAAGGCACTGAGAAGGACTAGCTGGTCCACACCAGAAGAGCACCGCAATACCTCGGAGACCCAGACCAGCTAAGAGAGCTCTACAAATGGCTCACGCGATCCCCACCGTTCCCCCTTCTGCTCCAAGTCCGTGACTTGAGTACGCCCTCCGCCTAGGCAACCCCTCTGACACAGGCGCACGAGGCTGGGGGGTCCAGGTAACGGTAACAACTGTCTCGCGGACAAGCCCTCAAGTGTCGAGCACTGGGCGAAAGAGAAGTGTCGTGGCAACCACCAACAGAAACAACACAGCTGCCTTGTAACCAAGTCAAGCCCAGAAGGCACAGGCACGCACGGCACCCCTTTCGGAAACCCCCAGAAGGGTCGTCGGCCAATGTCGGCACACAAGGCACGGCCTGAGAAACCGTAACACCACAGACAGAATAAAAACCACCGATCTTCTAATAATCGATTGACAGATAGACATTGATTATTAGACAGACGCGATACCTGAAATTTTAACCACATGCTATTTTCGGGTTCAAGATCATACATTCAATTTTTCATTTTTCTGAGCTAAATAGAATTTACAGAAAATCAAATACCTAATTCGCATGCCATTCACAATTTAAGTTGACATGGGTGGGTTTAAACATCATGCAATTTTGCCACTTACTGTTGAACAAAGACTACTGTTATATGCATGACCTGAGAATGTACAATTATCCTAATTCATAAACCACAGATCGATCACCACAAACCTTTTTGCATGCCTTTTTATTACCGAACCGATTTATAGCAATTTATGCAAGCATGGACAATTTATCAAAAATTGAGTATAACGTACACTGATCCACTAATCTTATGATCTGACAAACTGAGTCATTCAGGCTAGTCCTAATCATAAAGCATAGATTGGCAAGATTATCAACAAATCATGCTTACAAAATTCATGGGATACAATTTTCTAACATTCACCACCACACATCACACTCATCCACACACCACATTTAACAGTATACATAGTGTATAGGGTTACCATATATCCTCATCACAGAAAACCTACCGAAAATAGTTGCATAGGAAGGGCAGAACAGGTCACTGTTCTGTCCAGAGGAACTTGGCGGCGGTCTCTGGCCGCTGACTCAGTGTCAGCGGCATGGTCGATGGACGCCAAGAATGATCTCAACGTCCAGGGACTTGCCGTCAATGCAGGTCTGTGCAGAACACAGACCCGAGCTCTCAAGATAGGGTGAATGGAGGGTCAAGGACACGAAGAAAAATACACAAAAATGTTAAAACCGTCCTAGACTCATACGGGAACACTTATGGTAGGGTCACTTGCCTTTTAGAAATTGCTCCAATGGATCTAGGGTGCTGGGAAGCCCTCCTTGGGCAGTCCCAAGAAGGTGCAGAACGTCCTCCTAGATCTTCTTCCTCGGGCTCTGGATGGTTCCACAGCAAGGAAAGTCGAGGGAAGCGTCTTCTTTGCTCCAGCTATCCTCTTGTCGTGGAAGATGGCCGGATCTAGCTTCAGAAGTCGGATCTTTGGGTTGCAAAGTGGGGGTTTTCTCACAGCTCAGAACTAGGGTTTTTCCTCTTGTTTCTCTCTTGAAAAGGGTGAAGAGAGGGTTGGGGAGGCAGATCCGGGTTCAACATATGGGAGAGGCCTCTCTCCCACTCACAAGGTGACAAGATGGCTCTCAGAGCCGTTGGGGACAGCTCCCCAATGGGTGAGCTCCCTTGTTTCCGGAATTTCTGGCTCTGCAACGCATGCAGGTCAGAGAAATAGGCGTCCACATCGTTAGACGCCAGGATTAGTGTTGGCGTCCATGGGTGACGCTGACACCACCTCAACGGCTAGGGGTTGACGCCAATCTGGCCTTCGGCCAGAACTCTAAAACATGCAGAAAACTATGCATGCCATGCATATATACATGCAATATGTATATGGTAGTGTATCCATACTATCACCATTCAATACATGCATTATTTACATCTAGTATAAACACATGCACACGTAATTACTAATAATACGTACGTAAATAATATATATATACATACACAAGCACAAATATATACACCAATACAAATAATGCGACGGAAATTCGAGGCCTTACACCCTCTCCCCCTTAAAGAAACTTCGTCCTCGAAGTTAGAACGACACTACTCAAACAAAAGGGGATACTTCTTCTTCATCGCATCCTCAAGCTCCCAAGTAGCCTCCTCTCGTGAGAAGTTTCGCCATAGAACTTTCACCGACGCAATACTCTTGTTCGGAGATGCTGAACCTTCCGGTCAAGAATAGCTACTGGTTGCTCGACATACGAAAGATCTGGCTGGATCTCCACTGGCTCATGACTAATCACATGAGACGGATCTCGGACATACTTCCTGAGCATAGATACGTGGAATACAGGGTGAACGCTAGCCAAAGCTGGGGGTAATGCTAGCTCATATGCCACGCTGCCCAAACGTCTGAGAATCTCATATGGGCCAATGAATCTAGGGCTTAGCTTGCTATGCCTGCCAAATCTGACGACACCACGAGAGGCGATATCTTCAAGAAGACATGATCGCCAACCTCGAACTCCAAATCCTTTCTCCTGTTGTCGGCATAACTCTTCTGCCTATCCTGTGCCGCAACAAGCCTCTTCCTGATAAGCTGGATCTTATCCGAAGTTTCCTGAACTAACTCCGGTCCGATCAACTGCCTATCACCAGTCTCCTCCCAACATAAGGGATCTGCAGGGCCTACCATACAACGCCTCAATGGAGCCATACCAATACTCGCATGAAAGCTGTTGTTGTATGCGAACTCCACAAGAGGTAAATGACGCTCCCAATCATCCTTCCAATCCAGAACACACGCTCTCAACATATCCTCGAGCGTCTGGATAGTCCTCTCGGACTGTCCATCGGTCTGGGGATGAAACGCCGAACTGAGCTTCAGCTCCGAACCTAACGCATCCTGAAGACCCTTCCACAACCTCGAAGTAAATCTCGGATCTCGATCTCAGATCCGAAATGATCGACTTCGGCACACCATGCAATCTAATGATACACTAACATACAATCTAGCTAAACTCTCTACTGACTGCTTCTTCTTCATAGGCAAGAAATGAGCAGTCTTCGAGAATCTATCTACAACTACCCAAATCGAGTCATTGCCCCTTCTAGATCGAGGCAAACCCGAAACGAAGTCCATAGTGACAGCTTCCCACTTCCACACTGGGATATCCATCCTTTGCATAAGGCCGGATGGTCGCTGTCGCTCGGCCTTCACTTGCTGACATACCAAGACATCTAGACACATAATCCGCAACATCCTTCTTCATGCCGGACCACCAAAATGATCTCTTCAGGTCTTGATACATCTTAGTGTTACCCGGATGAATAGAGAATCGCGATCTATGAGCCCGCTAACACATGCTCACGGATCTACTAAAGGACACAAACACGGTGCTGAAATCTAATCACACCGTCCTCATCACGAGCAATGCCTGCCTTACCCACTAACTCTAACAATCTAGGGTCGGCTCCTGTTGCTCGATCACCTCATCCAAAATCGAGGATCTAAGGGATAACTGAGCTACAAAAGCCTGGACAGCGATGGCTCTAACTCGGTCAAGAGCACGCCGCATCCTCCAACATCTTCCAATCCTGCTGGAGCGAAGACCTCTTTCTACTAAGAGCATCCGCTACGACATTCGCCTTTCCAGGGTGATACTGAAGGTCGAAGTCATAGTCCTTCAAGAACTCAATCCATCTCCTCTGCCTCAGGTTAATTCCTTTTGGGAGAAAAGATACTTCAAGCTCTTGTGGTCGGTAAACACCTCAAATCTGACACCATAAAGATAGTGCCTCCAGATCTTTAGTGCATGAACCACTGCTGCGAGCTCCAAGTCATGAGTCGGATAGTTCCTCTCATGCTCCTTCAACTGACGAGAAGCATAAGCCACTACCCCTCTTGCTGCATGAGCACACAGCCAAACCATCTGAGACGCATCCGTATAAATGGCAAAGCCCTCTAGACCACTAGGCAATACCAATACCGGAGCAGAAGTAAGCTTAGCCTTCAATAGCTGGAAGCTACGCTCACATGCCTCAGACCATACAAACTTCTCACCCTTCCTGGTCAGCTTTGTCAAGGGGGCGGCGATGGATGAGAAACCCTCAATGAATCGCCGCGAAGACCAGCTAACCCAATAAAACTACGAATCTCCGAAGGGGTCTGGGAACCTCCCAATCCATAACTGCCTGGACCTTCGCTGGATCAACTGCAACACCAGCGCCGGAGATAACATGCCCGAGAAAATGAACCTCGCGCAACCAAAATCGCACTTGCTGAATTTAGCATACAGCTTGTGCTCACGAAGAACCTCTAAACTAACCTCAGATGCTGACGGTGCGTGGCCTCATCCGGAGAGTAGACCAACACATCGTCAATAAACACTACGACAAAGCTATCTAAGTAAGGCCTAAACACCCGGTTCATGAGATCCATGAACGCTGCAGGGGCATTGGTCAATCCGAAAGGAAGGACCAAGAACTCATAATGTCCATAACGGGTTCTAAATGCCGTCTTGGACACATCCTCACTCCGAATCCTCAACTGATGATAACCAGATCGCAAGTCAATCTTAGAAAAGACTGATGCATCTCGCAACTGGTCAAACAAATCATCAATACGAGGTAAGGGATACCTGTTCTTCACAGTCACCTTGTTCAGCTTTCTATAGTCAATGCACAACCTAAGTGACCCGTCTTTCTTCTTGACGAATAATACAGGTGCGCCCCAAGGGGAAACACTAGGGCGAATAAATCCCTTATCAAGCATTCTTGCAACTGCCTCCTCAACTCGGCTAACTCCGCAGGTGCCATCCGATATGGAGCCTTCGAGATAGGAGAGGTGCCCGGAAGCAACTCTATGGTAAACTCTATCTCTCTATCCGGTGGCAATCCAGACAAGTCATCAGGAAAGACATCTGGAAAATCCTGCACTACCTCAATCTCCGCAAGAGTAGGTGACTCATCAGCTCTGGTACTAACACCACGCTGGCAAGAAAAGCGTCACAACCCTTGTTCACCATGCGCATCGCCTTCATGGCAGAGATGACCATCTTTCCCGCCCAGTTCCTTGGCAAGGGGTGAGAGAACTCGTCCTCACCAGGAATGCGGAAAACGATCCTCTTCCGACGACAATCCACTAACGCATAGTGCTCCTCTAGCCAATCCAGACCAAGAATAGCATCATAGTCCTTCATCTTTAGCAAGAAGAAACACCCATCTAGGATTCTATCCTCAATGCACACAGGTAACGACGGAATGCACTTCCTAGTCGATACCGTACCCGCAGGGGTGTGCACAGACAAAGGGACCTCTAACTCCTCAGACTCTACCCCTGACTCTAGGGCTAACTGCCTAGCGAACCGCTCGGAAATGAACGAGTGAGTAGCACCCGTATCAAACAAAACCCGAGCGTGCACACCTAAAAGCAAAACCGTACCTTCGGTGACATGCTCCGCCTGCTCGGCGTCCTCGCGAGCTAAAGCAAACACTCGAGCTGGGGCTCGAGGCCTTCCTGGTCTTCCTGTAGCTGGCGCGGCTGCCGCTACTGCTGGGGCTGGCGCTCCACGCTGAGCTCCCTGCTGAAGTCTTGGGCAATCTTTGATCTTGTGGTCGCTGCTCCCGCACTTCAAGCATCTACCCGCTACCAACCACACTCGGAACCACCATGTGTCTTCCCACAGTGGGGACACTCTTTCTTCACACCAGGGGAACGTACAGAAGGTACCTGAGAGTTGCTGACTGTCACGGATCGTTGCGGTGTCTGGTACACCGTTTTCTTCTTATCCTGCCGCTGGAAAGTCGCTGCTGGCCTCTTCTGCGAAGCTTTCTTTCCTCCAGATATTGCTCCATCTCTCCCTCCTGCCTGCAGGCAGCACTGAGGGCCTCGTCCAAAGTGCGGTGGTCAAACGCCACGAGTCTCGTCCGCAGTGATGGCTTGAGTCCCATCACGAACTTTTTGTCTTCCTGCGCTCATCCTACGACATGCGGTGCATACTTAGAAAGTTCAGAAAACCTTGCCTCGTATTCCAGCACAGTCATGGAGCCTTGCGTCAGGGAAGAAAATTCCTGCTCCATCTTGTCCTGGATATGCTCTGGGACGAACTTGGCTCGAAAGAGCCTCACGAACGCGTCCCACGCCACGTCTACTGCTCCGTCCTCAAAGCGTGTACGTAGTAGGGAGGACCACCATACATCCGCCGCTCTCCTGCAATACACTTCATAAGCACCACTAAACAAATTCTAACTTAAGTAGAACATACAAACATACAAAATTAAAAGTCTACTGTAGCATGTAGGTGGCTAATGTCACCTTATCCTCATCAGGGCACCTGATGGCTCGGAAGATTTTCTCTGTCTCCCTTAACCAACTTTCTGCCATTATGGATCACTCTCCCCCTTAAAAGAGGGTGGGGTCATCCTCTTGAATCGCTCCATGATGGGAGGTCCACCATGGTCCTGAGCTGGTGCCTGAGCCTGCTACATTAAACAATAGGCAATACACAATAAGCACAATATCATGCAATTTAAATAGCAACTACTAGTTGTTTCATTATTCTACCTGGGCCTCCAACTGTGCCTGGAGTGCTGCCTGGGTATGAGCCTGCGTCTGCATGGCTTGTACCAGACCTTGCATGAATACTCCGTAATCCACAGGCGGCGGTGGGGGAAGTACAGGTCCTTGCGGTGCTGGGGCCTGTTGCTCCGCCCGCTCATCACGTCTCGGCTCGTCCTCACGGGCCGACGCTCCACCACGCCTACCTCTCGAAGCCATGGCTGTAATAAATTTCAGCCACCATTAGAGCTAGGTTACTAAGTTTCTAACCATTTTCTTATCTATTTTTCACTTCTTATTAGTGTTTTCTACACATGTGGACATACTTAGCATGCAATGAAGATGATGACTTATGTATATTCATGTGCAATCTCAACCGGTCTCTCTGATACCAATCTCTGTGACGGCCCTCATTATACCAGTACGGTTATACCAACCCACGTCGGTATAGCGAGAGTCCTCACAGTGGGACATTTACCCAACGATACAAACAGCTGAGATACACGCGAATATACAACAGAGTAGCGGAAGTAAAAGACAATGTCTTCTTTATCATCATCAACATTTAACATACATGAAATTCGCAATTAACATTAAAAGTTAAAAGTTCACATAATTTAAATGCTGAAATTAAATACATAATGTCCACACTTATACATCCTTTTCATGATAACTCTAATACAATGTTCAAATTACATACTATGAAATACACAAGTCACAAAGAAACTCCAAAGACTAATCTCCGCGCTCGGAGTCCGTCAACACTGTCTCCTCCAACGGTGCCACGTCACCAACTACACCTGTACGCCGAAGCAAGGAGTGAGTCTAAAGACTCAGCAAGCAACACTACTCATAACATACACGTATAAGTCATAGCGGTTTCTACATGCACATTCAAAATTTTCAACACATGGCATGCTAGTCATTTGAAAGTTTCAACCTATCATGAAAGTTTTACAAATTATACATGGATCATGCTTTCAGATTTCTAAGAATAAAACTTACCTATCACATGCTCTTTATTCAATTACTCGTGAAATTTTGCCTTTAAAGAACCAAGACATGAGAGCTACCAACATGAACATTGTGCATATATGAAAGGAAGACACGACTAGCATGGATCTTACATTTTTTAAACACATACATAGACATTTTCACATGCTTTAAGTTGCTGGTTTCACATGGTTTAATGGCTGTAAACCTATACATGAGAGCTACAATGTTGCTTAAAACATATCATGTGAACAACCAATCAAGCTATTTTGTACCCGTGCTCATCAATTATCCCTAACATGGATTCTAGACATTTTTGCACATATAAACATGATGATAACAACATGAATTTACTGATTTCACATGGTTTCAGATTTGTCTCACATGGATTTCAATGTATTTCTCAACTTTCTAGTTTCACATTTTCTTTACACAAGTTTCCCTTTTCACATGGTTGCACTTTACACATACACATTCACATTCACTTACACATTTAACACATAACACATACACATTACACATTACACATTTTAGGTGCCGTGACACATAGTCCAAACCACCAAAGAAGGACATATACACATCACATTACACATAGACGCCATCTAGGCATTCCAATGGCGACTCTTGGACTGCGCAGACCGGGAGAACAAGTCTCCACCCTAACCAGTGGTACTTGTCCACCTCCAGGATTTCCCCCTAATGCCCTTAGGGTCACTTACACATTGAACTTTCTCAGGGGACTTTTCCTGATACAGTTCCACTGCCCTCTACGGAAGCAGGTCACATTGGCACAGTTACACATTTACACATTTTACCGATTTTACACATGGTTTTACACCTATCACTTTTCATTCCATTCACTTTTCACTCACATGCATATCTCTGTTTTTTTCTGACATGCACTACAGATTTCAGGAGTTTAACACACAGTAAATTCACTAATCAGGTTGGGTTTAACAATATCTAACCACTTACGATAACATACATAGATTTTTACATTTCACATGGAAAAATACATAACTCCTTATATACTGGTCCAAATGACCTCAAATTTTAACCACATGCTATTTTCGGGTTCAAAATCATACATTCAATTTTTCAGATTTTCTGAGCTAAATAGAATTTACAGAAAATCAAATACCTATTCGCATGCCATTCACAATTTAAGTTGACATGGGGTTTAACACATCATGCAATTTTGCCACTTACTGTTGAACAGAGACTACTGTTATATGCATGACTTGAGAAGTACAATATCCTAATTCATACAACCACAGATCGATCACCACAAACCTTTTGCATGCCTTTTTATTTACCGAACCGAATTTATTAGCAATTTATGCAAGCATGGACAATTTATCAAAAATTGAGTATACGTATACTGATCCACTAATCTTCATGATCTGACAAAACTGAGGCATTCAGACTAGTCCTAATCATAAAGCATAGATTGGCAAGATTATCAACAAATCATGCTTACAAATTCATGGGATACAATTTTCTAACATTCACCACCACACATCACACTCATCCACACACCACATTTAACAGTATACATAGTGTATAGGGTACCATATATCCTCATCACGGAAACCATACCGAAAATAGTTGCATAGGAAGGGCAGAACAGGTCACTGTTCTGTCCAGAGGAACTTGGCGGCGGTCTCTGGCGCTGACTGAGTGTCACGGCATGGTCGATGGACGCCAAGAATAATCTCAGCGTCCAGTGACCTTGCCGTCAATGCAGGTCTGTGCAGAACACAGACCGAGCTCTCAAGATAGGGTGAATGTGAGGGTCAAGGACACGAAGAAAAATACACAAAATGTTCAAAACGTCCTAGACTCATACGGGACCTTATGGAGGGTCACTTGCCTTTTAGAAATTTCTCCAATGGATCTAGGGCTGGTGAAGCCCTCCTGGGCAGTCCCAAGAAGGTGCAGAACGTCCTCCTAGATCTTCTTCCTCCGGGCTCCTGGATGGTCTCACAGCAAGGAAATGTCGGGGAAGCGTCCTCCTTTGTTCCAGCTATCCTCTTGTCGTGGAAGATGGCCGGATCTAGCTCCAGGAAAGTCGGATCTTTGGGTTGCAAAGTGGGGGTTTTCTCACAGCTCAGAGCTAGGGTTTTTCTCTTGTTTCTCTCTTGAAAAGGGTGAAGAGAGGGTTGGGGAGGCAGATCCGGGTTCAAACATAGGGAGAGGCCTCTCTCCCACTCACAAGGTGACAAGATGGCTCTCAGAGCCGTTGGGGACAGCTCCCCAATGGTGAGCTCCTTGTTTCCAGAATTTCTGGCTCTGCAACGCATGCAGGTCAGAGAATAGGCGTCCACATCGTTAGACGCCAGGATTGTGTTGGCGTCCATGGGTGGACGCTGACACACCTCAAGGCTAGGGGTTGATGCCAAATCTGGCCTTCGGCCAGAACTCTAAAACATGCAGAAAACTATGCATGCCATGCATATATACATGCAATATGTATATGGTAGTGTATCCATACTATCACCATTCAATACATGCATTATTTACGTCTAGTATAAACACATGCACAGGTAATTGTACTAATTAATACGTACGTAAAATATATATATAATACATACACAAGCCAACATATACACACAATACAAATAATGCGACGGAAATTCGAGGGCCTTACATATGGGCTGCCACATTGCAAACATTTTCCTTGTTTCCAACCAGCAATCCTCCGACGTGTGTCCCCTCCTATCGCAGCGCTTGCATCGCTCTATGCGAATACGAGCTAATGGTATGGAGTTCTTCTATTCTTCTTTATTTTTCTCTTATCATTGTTGGTGTTTCTCTATTGTCATAGAGTTGAGATCTGTGGTGTTAGTGGATGG
>JACBKR010005993.1:0-15149 GCA_014218235.1 Colocasia esculenta | reverse complement strand
CTTAAAGGATTTTCTTAATTCTATGGGAGAGAGTGAGCATTATTCTGAAACTGTTATTATTTCAGTCACGTGTAGAAAATTTATTACAAATTACACATGCCTAATTCCCTTCTAAGAGATGTAAACCTCTCTTCAGGTAAGGCTATTGTAAAGATATCTGCTAACTAATTCAACATATCTATAAAAGAAATATTTATATTTCCATTAGCTACATGATCTCTAATAAAAGAATATCTAACCTCTATATGCTTGGTTCTGGAGTGTTGAACTAGATTTTTGGTGAGATTTATTGCACTTGTGTTATCGCACAACAAAGGAATGGTCTTGATGTGCAATCCATAATCCTCAAGTTGCTGTTTTATCCATAGGAGTTGTGTGCAATAGCTTCCAGCAGCCACGTACTCAGCTTCAGCTGTTGATAGTGCTACTGAATTTTATTTTTTTGAGGACCATGAAATCAAACATCTTGCAAGAAATTGACAACTTCCACTGGTACTTTTTCTATCTACCTTGCATCTAGCATAGTCAGCATCAGAATATCCTACTAAAATAAATTCGCAAGATTTTGGATACCACAAACCTAGATCATGAGTTCTAGCAAAATATCTAATGATCCTTTTAATAGATATTAAGTGAGATTCCTTAGGATCAGCTTGATATCTAGCACACATGCATACACTAAATAAAATATCAGGTTGACTAGCAATTAAGTAAAGTAATGACCCTATCATACCTCTATAAAGTTTTTGTTCTACATTCTTAGCATCTTTATCACTGTCTAACTTGTAGATGTGCTCATTGGTGTGGACAGTGGCTTTGCATTGTCAAATCTAAATTTCTTTAATAATTCCTTGGTGTATTTCGCTTGGCAGATATGTGTGCCTTCTTTGCCTTGCTTGATTTGAAGTCCAAGGAAATAATTGAGTTCCCCCATCATGCTCATTTTGAATTCTCCTTGCATAAGCCTTTCAAAGTACTTACACGGAGATTCTCTGTAGCACCCCGGATATTTTAATTACATAACAATATAAATAAATAGAAATAAATCATTTCCACAATATCAGAGTATTTAAAACATACGTATCATTATCATACGTGCTAAAATACGTCGGAAAAGTCTGTAAAAATTATAAATCAACCCCACACATTATTCCTAAATGTTCCACAAAGAAATTGTGCCAAGAAAAATAGGATTAGCCATGTTTAAAGTGTTTCACAACTTATTATCATAATCATGAATAAGTCGAAAAATCATTATCACACGTACTTGGATGAGTCAGAAAATTAAATAAAAATTGTATATGGACTTTAAATAATATCCTCTAATGACCCATCAAGAAATTTGGGTCAATAAAAATCATTGGGCTAGGTTAAGAGTTATTGTGATCGATTATCCAAATTAGGAAACAAGTCAGAAAACCGTTAGCACGGAAACCCGGCACGACAATAAAGTAAATAAATATGTTGGAGAGACTTCCAACATATATATTAATGACCCAATATCATAATTGGGCCAATGGACCACATATGGCCCAAAAATTAAATAAATCTAGAAAATACATGGAAATTCATAACTCTAAATAAGCTGAAATTAGAAAGAGGTAATTAGAGTTGAATTGGGAAGAGATCTTGCATTCTTGGCAACCCAATTCGTGCTTAACTATGGGGGGAGGTTTCCTAAAGCCTCACACACTCTAATGGAGGAAGAAATTATCAAATTAGGAAACTAACAAGCGAAAACCGCAACTCTTCTTTCCTAGTTACAATAGGACTCCTAAACACTTTGGTTACTTAAATACTCTTCACGAAACCCTTGGGGATAAGTTTACATCTTGTTGGGGTCGTGTGAGGAGTTCTTGGCGGCTGGGGAGCAGGAGATCATCCACACCAAGCCGTTCTTCTTCCCCTTCTCGTCTGCTGCGACCTGCACAAACCGTACACTTGATGTCGACCAAAGGTGAGTCAAAACATAACCAAACCTTGCAAGGCCTATACCACTGGAAATAGGGTCAAGTCTACGTTCTATCCCAAGTAGAATGCCCAAATTTCTTGCAGTATACACGGAGTATTAGCGTTTTCCTCCAAGTGGTCTGAATACAGGTTTTATGAAAAAATGGGACTTCTTCAACCCAAAAGGTAGATTTTCTCGGCCAAACCTTAACATATCCATACCAATGTATAGAGCATCAAGTTAACTTTCGTTTCCCACTGGTTTCATCGAATTTCAATCAGTAGATTTTGAATTATAAGCGTTTTACCAAAGTCGCGCACTGTTAGGGCTTTCCCCGTTCTTTATATGTTGCATGTGATTCAAGAACGAATTAGAGCAAACCCACAACATGAAAGGTTTTCTACTAGTTGTCCTGGTCATGTCTTGTGGTGAACATTTTGTCTAATGTCAATAGTTAGAGAGTTATAAGTATGGTAAGAGGGTCACTACATGATACTATGTTTTCAGGTTGCACTTGGTTTTACAATTGTGTTTGACTTGATTAAAGCCTATCGAAACCATCCTTGTTTTCTAGTTCTGATTTACTGGAAGCACCCTTGCATGTCTAGGTTGGTTTAAAACTAGTTTCATGATTTTTCATGCACTGTACAATTTGTTCATAATTTTAGAACAACCCTGTGTCAAAATAGGGAAAGTCTGGTCCGCAATCCAATGCACTGTCCTTTCTCTGTTGGATTCAGGCGCAGACCCTGTGAACACAATGGCCCGATAGGCCGCGTTCTGAGGTCTTGTCGCAACAGCAAACCCGTCGCATTCTGAACGTGATGAGCGCCCCGTTGCTATCTCTCTACCTGTTCTGACTGCCTTGTCGCGTTCTTCACATCCCCTTGTCGCGTTCTGATCTGACGCCATTGCGACCTTTACAAGTGTCCGTCGCAATCTTAGGATTTTTACATGAAACCACTTATTTTCTTGCAAATCTTACCGCTATACCTGAGGTCTATTTAAATATGATATTTAGTGTGTAATTCACATGTCTTAGGTCTGATCAGTGCATGATGGTTATTTTAATGGCTTAAAAGTGGTAAACCCATTTAAAAAGCTTTAATTACACGAATACTATTCTAATTGCTTTCGTAATGACGTGATCATTCATGCTACTTATGAATTAATCTTCCTACTGGTCTACCATGGTTAAATGATATTGTTATCTTAAAATCTTGCAAACCATGATTAGTTAAAGCGCATAGTTTTATTCTATGTCATATTGTTAAGTGTTTTCCGCAAGTTTAAAACTGATGGTTTGTGGATTGAGACACACGTACATCACTACACACTTATACGTCTAGGCAGCGCTTTCTTGGGAATTTGGAAGCTCTCTACTGGTCATTCCGAGTCGGTAGACTAGTGACCTGTTCTCCAAGGCCTCCGTAAATCTCCTCTCACCATGGATTCCCACATGGCCGACGCGTTGGTTGTACCATTGAAGTTCCCAGGAGATAGTATGCACTTCCTTTCTCTTCTTGTTCTCGTGAGTGTGATTTACAATCTAGACTAAGCCATTAATGTAAAGATTGAACTAAAGTATAAATCATACCGTTATGCTGCCGAATTTATCTCTTGACCATTGTTGTCATGAAATCATGTTCAATTTACGTATTACTTGCTCTCATCATCATCATGAACATGACATTATACATGCTTACTTATTGAAACTCTCATTGGCCATTATAATGACTGTGGGTATCTACATTTAAAATTTAAGTGAGATGCTGACTGGGCACGACAAGTGTCCAAGGGCTCCAGTCTAGCCCCAATGACGGAAAGTCATAAATATACTGTTAACCATGGGGTATAAGGATTACTGGCGTTGCATCTGCGCTGGGAGTCGTGCTTGCGTGTTGAATGATAGATACAATAACCACATACACGTGTCCTATTGTACATTCTTGATGGATCTTTTCTTGGTGTACATTAGTGTCTACGTGCCTGATTAGTGTTACATGATCGTAATCGTGCATGCTTGCTTGCTAGCGTGATATGGCCATCCTGCATTTAATGCAATTAGTGATATCTTGCGTTCTTGACATCAAGTGAAATCTTGCGTGCTTGTACAAGTGATCTATTGCTAGTTCTATCTTGTCATCTTGTTCAAAAATCTTGTTCTATCATGATGACTCTATCTAGCTTGTCCATGTATCATGTTTTAATGAGTTTTATTCGCACATGCATATCATGACATTCACCGTGCTTACCTAGTTCTAAAATGTTAATCACTTATATCATTCCTCGCACATTGAGATATAAATCCTACTGGGCTAGTTTGCTCATCCCCTACTTTTACCCAATCTAGGTGGCTATGAAGTTCAAGAGGAAGAGCTAGTCGAGGATGGGAATGCGTCTGAGTGATGAGCGTTCCAAATATGAGTCTAGTTATAGTAGTTTGTTTTGAGTGATAGATTCATGTAGTAGGAAGTGAGAATAAAATGTACTTTTCCTTTTATTGAGTCTTAGTCCTGTAATAGGTTCCATTTGGAATACATTGAGTTGAGATTTGAATACAAGATTAGGTGAGTTCAATATTTGGGCCCTATGATGATGTATGTTGTTATACATTTAGTGCGTGCTAGCTAGAGGCTTATTTGCCGAATGTTCACGTCTCGGGATAGCGTCTCGAATTGTTCCGCATCATTAATATCCACTACGTAATTCTTGGGACGTGACAGTTTAGTGGTATCAGAGCCTAGGAAATCCAAATAGGATATATGTCTCAAGATTAGGAGATACCTATGGAACCTGGGTCATGGAACTTAATATAGTACCTGGTGAGAATGGGAAGAGACTGGGTATATGCTAGAAAGAATTAAACACTCCTACCCATGGACTCTGATAATGTATCTAGAGACATTAATTAGTTTCCATCCTTTTTTAGGAAACTTCATAACTCTTACACTCAACAGCAAGGCTCGCAACCAGTGGCAAGCTATGCAAGAAACTGTGGCTGGATTGACTCAGGCTTTACAGAATGTGGATTAGGATGGAAATCAGGCTGCTACTGCTGCTAGGAATGGAGCGAGTGATTTACACCGCAACTTTAGGAGTTTGAACCCCCCTCACTTCTCTAGATCCCTTGATCCAGACGAGGTAGGAAACTGGCAGGAGGAGATAGAAAGGATCTTCTAAGTCATGCAATGCACGAACAGGGAGAAGGTGGTACTGGCCACTTTTCAATTCACTAAGGATGCCCGAGCATGGTGGAAGGCCACATCGGCCCACATGCCTAATGTTGGCGAACTGGAGTGGGCAGGATTTCTAGAGATCTTCCGAGGAAAATACTTCTCTGAAAGAGTTAAGAAAAGAAGGCAGCGGAGTTTGCTGCACTGAAGCAGAAAGGAATGTCTGTGGCTGAGTATAAGGCTCAGTTCGGGTGTCTGGCTGTGTATGCCCCACACCTGGTGGGAACTGAAAGACTAAAGGCTAACTGTTTCATGGATGGGCTCAGACCCATGTTCATTGAAAAGCTCAGACCACACAACATCCAAACCTACACTAAGATTGTCCAAAGAGCTCAACTGGTAGAAGATACTATGGCTAAGGTGGAAGGCATGAGGGGAAAGGACATCTCAAAGCCGACTTTTACAAAAAGGGGAGCAGTCGATACAACTGGAACTTTCCCCAATAACAACAATAACAACAAAAAAAGGCCAACCACTAGGAAGGACTATGGCATGGAGAAAAAGATCAAAGTAGAAGAAACAATGACGGTGGAGTATTGTAGATTTTGCAACACGCTTGGGCACCAAGCGGACAAGTGCTGGAAGAAGGCCGGGGCTTGCTTGCAATGTGGGAGTCATGAACATCGTATACCGAACTGTCCATGCTAAAAGACCAAGCTGGAAGGAACCAAGGAGGGGTAAAGTGTCCAGGACGCGTGAATGCAATAACGCAAGCAGAGCTCCCGGAAGGAGGTATGATTGTTAAACCCCTTAGACTGATCTTATGATGTTTTCTTATTAGTACATTTTAAGTGGGGGAGATCATTAAGGAGAAATTAGAAAGGAATAATCTAGTAATTATACCATAGTTCATCTGGTGGATCAAGATGGAGTTATAACAACCGTGAAAGGAAAACAGGAGTGGAAGGAACCAAATGAATAATGGGTAGCCATAGGTGTAGATGTTGGACTAGCATCCACGATGATTGAAACAAGTTAGAAGAATTAAATCTGAAACCAACTCAAGGATCAGAACTTTTAAAAGCCAATTAATGATCAATGAATTTGGGGACCAAATTCTCTTAAGTGGGGGAGGGTGTAACACCATGGAAATTTTAATTACATAACAATATAAATAAATAGAAATAAATCATTTCTACAATATCAGAGTGTTTAAAACATATGTATCATTATCATACGTGCTAAAATACATCAGAAAATTCCGTAAAAATTATAAATCAACCCCACACATTATTCCTAAATGTTCCACACAAAAAATTTGTGCCATGAAAAATCGGATTAGCCGAGTTTAAAGTGTTTCGTGACTTATTATCATAATTCATGAATAAGTCAAAAAATCATTATCACAGGTACTTGGATGAGTCATAAAATTAAATAAAAATCATATATGGACTTAAAATAATATCCTCTAATGACCCATCAAGAAATTTGGGCCAATAAAAATCATTTGGGCTAGGTTTAAGAGTTATTGTGACCGATTATCCAAATTAGGAAACAAGTCGGAAAACCGTTAGCACGGAAACCCGACACGACAATAAATAAATAAAATATGTTGGAGATACTTCCAACATTATATATTAATGACCCAATATCATAATTGGGCAATGGACCACATATGACCCAAAAATCAATAAAGCTAGAAAATACATGGAAATTCGTAACTCAAATAAGCTGAAATTAGAATATGTAATTAGAGTTGAATTGGAAGAGATCTTACATTCTTGGCAACCCAATTCGTGCTTAACTATGGGGGGAGGTTTCCTAAAGCCTCACACACTCTAATGGAGGAAGAAATCCTCAAATAGGAAACTAACAAGCGAAAACTGCAACTCTTCTTTCCTAGTTACAATAGGACTCCTAAACACTTTGGTCGCTTAAATACTCTTCACCAAACCCTGGGACGAGTTTACATCTTGTTGGGGTCGTGTGGAGGAGTTCTTGGCGGCTGGGGAGCAGGAGATCGTCCACACCAAGCCGTTCTTCTTCCCTTCTCGTCTGCTGCGACCTGCACAAACCGTCCACTTGAAGTCGACCAAAGGTGAGTCAAAACATAACCAAAACTTGCAGGGCCTATACCCCTGGAATGAGGGTCAAGTCTACGTTCTAACCCAAGTGGAATGCCCAAATTCCATGCAGTATACACGGAGTATTAAGCATTTTCCTCCAAGTGTTCTGAACACAGGTTTTCTGGAAAAATGGGACTTCTTCAACCCAAAAGGTAGGTTTCTTGGGCCAAACATTAACATATCCTATACCAATGTGTAGAGCATCAAGTTAGCATTCGTTTCCCACTGGTTTCATTGAATTTCAATGAGTGGATTTTGAATTATAAGCATTTTACCAAAGTCGCACAGTGTTAGGGATTTTCCCGTTCTTTATATGTTGCATATGATTTAGGACCGAATTAGAGCAAACCACAACGTGAATGTTTTTCTACTAGTTGTCCTGGTCATGTCTTGTGTTGAAAGGTTTGTCTAAATGTCGATAGTTAGAGAGTTATAAGCATGGAAAGAGTGTCGCTGCATGATACTACGTTTTGAGGTTGCACTTGGTTTTACATTTGTGTTTGACTTGATTAAAGCCTGTCGAACCATCCTTGTTTTCTAATTCCGATTTACTGGAAGCACCCTTGCATGTCTAGGTTGGCTTAAAACTAGTTTCGTGATTTTTCATGCACTGTACAATTTGTTCTTAATTTTAGAACAACCATGTGTCAAAACAAGGAAAGTCTGGTCCGTAATCCAAAGCACTGTCCATTCGCTGTCGCATTCAAGCGCAGACCATGTGAATGCGATGGCCCGTAGGCCGCGTTCTGAGGTCTTGTCGCGACAGCAAACTCGCCACGTTCTGAACGCGACAAGTGCCCCGTCGCTATCTCTCTGCCTGTTCTGACTGCCTTGTCGCGTTCTTCACATCCCCTTGTCGCATTCTGATCTGACCCCGTCGCGACCTTTACAAGTGTCCGTCTCGATCTCAGGATTTTTACATGAAACCACTTATTTTCTTGCAAGTCTTACCGCTATACCTGAGGTCTATTTAAATATGATATTTAGTGTTAATTCACATGTCTTAGGTCTGATTATTGCATGATGGTTATTTTAATTGCTTAAAAGTGGTAAACCCATTTAAAAAGCTTTAATTACACGAATACTATTCTAATTGCTTTCGTAATGACGTGATCATTCATGCTACTTATGAATTAATCTTCCTACTGGTCTACCATGTTTAAATGATAATTGTTATCATAAAATCTTGCAAACCATGATTAGTTAAAGCGCATAGTTTTATTCCATGTCATATTGTTAAGTGTTTTCCGCGAGTTTAAAACCGATGGTTTGTGGATTGAGACACGAGTACATCACTACTCACTTACACGTCTAGGCAGCCTTTTCTTGGGAATTTGGAAGCTCTTTACCGATCGTTCCGAGTCGGTAGACTAGTGACCTGTTCTCCAAGGCCTCCGTAAATCTCCCCTCCCATGAAGTTCCCAGGAGATAGTGTGCACTTCCTTTACCTTCTTGTTCTCGTGAGTGTGATTTACAATCTAGACTAAAGCCATTAATATAAAGATTGAACTAAAGTATAAATCGTATCGTTATGCTACTGAATTTATCTCTTGACCATTGTTGTCATGAAATCATGTTCAATTTCGTATTACTTGCTCTCATCATCATCATGAACATGACATTACACATGTTTACTTATTGAAACTCTCATTGGCCATTATTAATGACTGTGGGTATCTAACATTAAAATTTAAGTGAGATGCTGATCGGGCACGACGAGTGTCCAAGGGCTCCAGGCTAGCCCCAATGACGAGAGTCATAAATATACTGTTAACCATGGGGTAATGATTACTGGCGTTGCATCTACGCAGAGTCGTGCGTGCGTGTTGAATGATAGATACAATAACCACATACCGTGTCCTAGTGTACATTCTTGATGGATCTTTTCTTGGTGTACATAGTGTCTACGTGCCTGATTAGTGTATATGATAGTGCTCGTGCGTGCTTGCTTGCTTGCGTGATATGGCCATCCTGCATTTAATGCAATTAGTTATATCTTGCGTTCTTGACATCAAGTGAAATCTTGCATGCTTGTACAAAGTGATCTATTGCTAGTTCATCTTGTCATCTTGTTCAAAATCTGTTCTATCGTGATCACTCAATCTAGCTTGTCCATGTATCATGTTTTAATGAGTTATTCGCACATGCATATCAGACATTCATCGTGCTTACCTAGTTCTAAAATGTTAATCACTTATATCATTGCCCGCATTGATATATAAATCCTATTGGGCTAGTTTGCTCATCCCCTACTTTTACCCAATCTAGGTGGCTATGAAGTCAAGAGGAAGAGCTAGTCGAGGATGGGAATGCGTCCGAGTGATGAGCGTTCCAATATGAGTCTAGTTATAGTAGTTTGCTTTGAGTGATAGATTCATGTAGTAGGAAGTGAGGAATAAAATGTACTTTTTCTTTTTATTGAGTCTTAGTCTGTAATAGGTTCCATTTGGAATACATTGAGTTGAGATTTGAATACAAGATTAGTTGAGTTCAATATTTGGGCCCTATGATGATGTATGTTATACATTTAGTGCGTGCTAGCTAGAGGCTTATTTGCCAACTGTTTACATCTCGGGATAGCGTCTCGAATTGTTCCGCATCATTAATATCCGCTGCGTAATTCTCGGGGCGGACAGATTCATTAGTAGATCCGAATATTAATCATCTACATAGATTTGCACAAGCATATATTTTTGACTTTTGACTTCTACCTGTCCTCTGATAAAACCATGGTTTAATAAAAATACACTAAGCCTTTCATACCATGCTCTAGGTGCTTGCTTTAAACCATATAGCTTTATGTAATTTGAAAACATGATTTGGAAAATCTACATCATCGAAGCCAGGAGGTTGTTCTACATAGACTTCCTCCTTTATATATCCATTTTAAAATACAGATTTTACATCCATTTAAAAAAGTTTTAAATCTAATGCAGATGCATAAGCAAGTAAAATTCGAATTGCCTCTAGTCTAGCCACTGGTGCATAGGTTTCATCGAAATCTATATCTTCCTTTTGGGAATAGCCTTGAGCAACCAGTCTAGCCTTGTTTCTAGTGATAACACCAGGCTTCATCCATTTGTTTCTGAACACCCATTTGGTGACAATAACAGGATGATCTGATGGTCTCGGAACAAGGGACAACTTGGTTCTCTTGAACTGATTAAGTTTATCTTGCATGGCTAAAATCCAAGATTCATCAAACAGTGCTTCATTGACCGTCTTCGGCTCAATTTGAGAAACAAATGCTAAGTAATCACATGGAATAGCATTACCTCTTGTTCTTACCCCAACAGATGGATCTCCAATGATGTTGTCTCTTGGATGATCCTTCTTGTATCTCCATTCCTTTGGAAGATCATTATGGGATATTTCTTTCTGTTGCATTTCTTCCAAGGGTGGATCTTCATTATCCTTGATAAATATATCCTTCAGTTTCTTGGATAATTTTTCTGCATCATCATCATCACTATCTACTTTCTTTCTCAAAGAAGGGTTAGATTCATAAAAAATAAACATGGACAATTTGCTCATTAATAACCTTTGTTTATTAAAGACTCTATAACCTTTAGGTTTAGAAGCATATCCCATGAATATTACTTCATCAGATTTGTAATCTAACATACCAAATCTCTCTTACCATTATTGTGGATGAAGCAAGGGCATCCGAACGTCCTAAAGTGACTGATCTTGGGCTTCTTTTCCTTGTAGAGTTCATACGCAGTCTTCTTCAGGATTGGCCTGATCATCACTCTATTTATTATGTAACATGCTGTGTTAATTGCTTCAGCCCAGAAATATCTAGAAAGACTGTATTCTGATAACATGGTTGTAGCCTATCCAATAATGTTATATTCTTCCTCTCAGCTACTCCATTTTGCTGTGGTGTCCTTGGCGCTGAGAAATTGTGCTCAATTCCTTGATCATCACAGAATTCTACAATTTTTTCATTTTGAAATTCTCCTCCATGATCTGATCGAATACTTATTATACTGAACTTCTTGTCCTTCTGAACTTTCTTACTAAACTTAACAAAGCTATCAAAGGTGTCATCTTTATTCTCCAAAAATGATACCCGTGTAAATCTTGAATAATCATCTACTATTACGAATCCAAAATTCTTTCCTCTAAGGCTGGTGGTCCTCATCGGCCCAAATACATCCATATGCAACAGTTCTAGAAGTTTGGAGTTAGTTACAACTATTTTTGACTTGAAAGAAGATTTTGTGTGCTTCCCTTTTGCACAGGTTCACACACACCTTCTATCCTTGAGCTTATTTTGGGCAAACCTTCCACTAGATTTCACTTGATCAATTTTCTAATTCATCCAAACTATAATGACCTAATCTTCTGTGCCATAGTTCAACTGATTGATCTTTATTTGCTGCAAGGCATACATCCTGATCCTTCAACTCTTCTAGATGAAGCACATATGGATTCTTTTCTCTGCAGGCTTCGAACACTATTACACCATCTTTCATAATTATGCACTTTGACTCTTGAAACCTGATTTGGCGACCCTTGTCACACAGCTGGCTAATACTTATCAAGTTGTGCTTAAGTCCTTTCACACATAGGACATCTTCTATGAGAATTCTGCCTTGAGTTTCTATCGAACCACAGCCGATCACTGTACCCTTTCCATTGTCAACATAAGTCACTGTGCCTTCTTCATCTTTGATGTGCGAGAAGAGCTTTCTGTTGCCTGTCATATGCCTTGAGCATCCGCTGTCCAGGTACCACTTTGATGCTCTAAGGCCTCCCTGTAATGAAAATACTATGATTTAGGTACCCAAGTTCTTTTGGGTCCTTGATGGTTAGTTTCTTTATTTTTCCTTTTAGGAATCCATTTTAGGTGTTTTGTCGTACAGATTGTTCTAGTATGTCCTAATTTATTACAATGACTGCAGCAAGATATTCTACTTATTTTTCAATTGGGGTGTACCTAAAGGTTGGATTTATATTCAATGATTTGTCAGCGATAAATTTTGGTGTTGGATAGATTTTAAGATGGATTATTGTTTCTTCATATTGGTGGAGCATATCCTAACCATGCTTCTCTTCCCTTGTAGCACCCCGAAAATTTTAATTACATAAAAAATTCAAATAATAAAAATAAATAATTTCATAATATCGGAGTATTTAAACATACGTATCATTATCGTATGTGCTAAAATACATCAGAAAATTTTGTAAAAATTATAGATCGACCCCAAACATTATTACTAAAGGTTTCACAAGAAATTTGTGCCAATAAAATCTGATTAGCCAAGTAAAGTGTTTCACGACTTATTATTGTAATTCATAAATAAGTCGAAAAATCATTATCACACGTACTCGGATGAGTCAGAAAATTAAATAAAATTATATATGGACTTAAATAATATCCTCTAATGATCCATCAAGAATTTGGGTCAATAAAAATCATTTGGGCTAGGTTTAAGAGTTATTGTGGACCGATTATCTAAATTATGAAACAAGTCGGAAAACTATTAACACGGAAATACGACACAACCAAAAAATTAAATAAAAATATTAGAGAGACTCCCACATTATATATTATTGACCCAATATCATAATTGGGCCAATGGACCACATATGACCCAAAATTAAATGAAGCAAGAAAATCATAGAAATTCGCAACTTTAATAAGGTGAAAATAGAAGGGGGTAATTAGGGTAAACCCCAAGGCAATTATCCTTTCTTGGAAACCAAATTCATGCTTAACCATGGGTGGAAGTTTCCTAAGGCCTCAGACACTCTAATGGAGGAAGAAATCCTCAAATTAGAAAACTAATAAGCCAAAACCGCAACCATAGTTTCCTTGTCACAATAGGACTCCTAAACACCACAGTTGCTTACATACTCTTCACCCAAACCCTAGGGGTTGAAAATATACATTGTTGGGGTCGTGGGAGGCTGGTCTTGAGAACCCAAGGGAGGAGGAAACTTCCCCAACTTGGAGCTTCTTCCCTGCTGCGTTCTGCTTCAACCTGTGTAGACAACCCTTCTTGTGGTCGACCAAAGTTGAGTCAAACCATAACCAAACCTTGCAGGCTTATACGTATGGAAAGAGGGTCAAGTCTACTTCCTAACCCAAGTGGAATGCCCAATTTTCGTGCAGTATACATGGAGTATTAAGCGTTCTTCAAACAGTGGTCTGAACAGAGATTTCTGAAGAATGAGACTTCATCAACCCAAAAGGTAGGTTATCTCGGGTCAAATATTAATAAATCATATACCAATGTGAAGAGCATCAAGTCTACTTTCATGTTCAAGTGGTTTCATCGAATTTCATTGAGTACATCTTGGGTTATAAGCATTTTCCCAAAGTCGCGCATGTAAATCAGTTTTATGTTCGTGTGGATTTTTTGCACATCCCGAGGCCGTTTTGAATGATTCCAAAACCATAGATCTCTTCTATTCCACGTTGCCAACAAGTTTCATGTTGCGCATTTCATCAAAAAACCCCTATAACCTTGAGTTTCGAGCCAAAACACGAGATCGCAAAACCCAGTTTGCGATTTGTCTGCCTGCTTGAATCGCCTTCAGTACAGTGGACACGATTCAGTGATTTAAATTGCGGCCACTGTGTCAGACACGAATTTGACATATTTTTATGATTTTCAGTTGACCAATCATGACTTATAGGTCTACCCTAACCCCCATATGCTTCGTTTTGCATGGTATTTCGATTTTCGGTCATTGGTAAACTGCTATGACTTAATCCGTCGTGATTTTCATTCAGAACCACTTACGTCTAAGATAGTCATATTTTTCTGTATAAACCATGAGATCCACGATTAATAAACTCGTCGCAATTTCTAAAGCCCACCCGAGACTTTTTCAGTCAGTCTAGGCCGTATGTCTTGCATGTTATGATTACTAGAAAGTATTGTTCAGTCAGTCAAGTGCCTAAAAGTTATCAACCCATTGAAAAAACTATAACTACATGAATGTTATTCTAATTGTTCTTTAATGATGTGACCATTCATGCAACAAGTGATTTACTCTTCTTACTATTCTATCTTGCTAAAATCAAATTGTTATATTAAAATATTACACCATGTTTAGTTAATTGCATAGTTTCATCTCATGTTACCATGTAATTATTTTCCGCAAGTTTGAAACTGATGGATTGTGAATTGAGATGCGTACATCACTACACACTTGCACATCTAGGCAGCCATTTCTTGGGAATTTGGAAGCTCTCTACCGGTCATTCCGAATCCGTAGACTAGCAACCTTTTCTCCAAGGCCTCCGTAAATCTCCTCTGACTATGGATTCCCACATGGCCGAGCGTTGGTTGTACCAATGAAGTTCCATGGAGATAGCCTGCACTTCCTCTCTCATCTTTTCTCTGTGAGTGTGATTTATAATCTAGAATAATGCCGTTATGTAAAGATTGAATTAAAGTATAATACATGGCCATTATGCTGCCGAATTTATCTCTTGACCATTGTTCTCATGAAATCAGGATCAAATGAAGGGTTTGCGGAATTCCCAATATGGTAATCTAGAACGGGGTTGAATAGATTACTGTCAATTAAAACACTTATTACCTTCTTTTTCCAAGAACACTGACTGTTAAAACAATAGCAGAGTTTTAAGCTAAGTGTGGATGTGTGTGTCTGGATTACAGGTAGGAAACAGATTATCAAACGTGCGTAGAGATGTCGTGCCTACCAAACATCTACCGTAAATTCGTGCAATCTACAAGACACGACGATTTACTTGGTTTGGAGTACACAACTTGTGTATCCTACATCCACGGCCACACAACACAGTAGAACAACCTGCTTATGAGCTAGTTCAACAACTACAACTCACACACGCATGTTTTCTGATGTGCAACCACGATCAGATCAACACACACACGTGATTCAAGCACAAGG
>JACBKR010005992.1:0-15091 GCA_014218235.1 Colocasia esculenta | reverse complement strand
CTTCCTTCCACTCTTTACTAGCAGATGAAGTTATACTTCTTTGTTAACAGAAGTAGACTCATCTTCATCAGCAACTCGTGCGATGTGCTTTTTCAAACACTCCACAAAGAGTAATTAAAATATATATAAGAAAATTTTAAAGAAATAGATAATGTGTGAAAGAAGAAGAGGGAGAGAGTGCGTGTACAACAAGATGGAGTGTGATCGCCAGGTACACGAGGGTACCAAAGGAGTGAGCGAAGGACGGGTTTACTTACCTTCACCCAAAGTTCATGGGAGGTGAATTGTTGTGGGTTGACTCCTACTCCTCTAACCGGCCGGCCAGCAGAGAAGACTTCTATTCGTGGTTACCTTGCAAATGGAGAAACCATCAAAAACAATGAAGAAATGATTAGACTAAGTTATGTAGTATGAAACTCAAGAAATGTAAGAAAATACATTTGCATGGGCTTGAACACACCTTGTGGAGTGGTGTTAACCCCTAAGGAATGGGTGTGGATGGAAATGAAATGTGTTTGAATAATGTGTGAATGAATGAATAACTAAGTGATGGATTAAAGTAAAGAATGAAAAATCTGATGTGCCAGAGCCTGCTGCTGTGAACAAAGGGATGACGTGGAAGAGCTCCTCCTCACCCAATGGTCTTGCAAGAATGAAGACTCCAGCTCCAATGAACAAAGGCTCGAAATAAGATTGAGATGAAAATTCTTCTCCTTGCTTTGAAGTATGAGTCTCTAGTGTAGTAGGCTTCCCCGTATTGCTCAAGGATGTGTAAACATGGCCTCGTGGTCTTCTTATAGGCGTAATTTAGTGAATCACGATGGACACAGTGGTCACCTATTGAGATGAATCGCGACCGACCAAACCGTCGCGTTTAAAAAGCTCCACCTTACTTCGATTAGGCCTTTCAAACATCGATTATAGCAAGTTTTAGAATCGTGACGACATAAACCCGGCGTTTAAAACACTTTTCCAATACCAAATGATTCTTTTCCAAATTTAATAAATGGAATGTTGAATCGCGCGACATAAGTTGATCGCGTATTTTGAAAGAATCGATTTTCTGAGAGAATCGATCTTCATATGATGGAAGGTTAGAAACACGACAGACTATGTGACCGATTCTAATTAGCAAGAAATCTTTTTAAAAATAATTTTGGAATTTTGCCATAAATAAAAATGGATATTAAACGCAACACGACTGGATGGACGCGATTCAAAACATAGCAGTGCCAGAATAGGAGTGTTATATACGACGGTTTAGCTCGTCGCAGATCAAACTCCTCAAACTACGACCACTGTGTCCGTCGTGAATCCATGTGCACAGAGGACCCCCTTAAAGCCCTAGAAAAATTCCTAAAAATCTGGAAAAATAGTAAAATCACTCAAGAGGTTAATTGAAGAGCCACTTTAAGGCATTGCGGTATACCATGAAATGTACTCGATATAATTGTCAAATGGCGTGTCTACAGCTGGCACATAAGAGCTTCCTCGTTGATCTCAAATCGACGACGAGGCATGTGTCCACGTTTGCTACGACTTATCTGATCATCTTGTTCTTCTACAAGTGGGCTCCCACTGGGCACAAAGCTCCACTATCATCATGATCATCTCTAATCACTCCAACGACTTCCTAGTTAGGACTAATTCCTTCCATTCGCTGGAAGATGGAACATCATTAGGTCTATCCACTCATGGAGATCAAGACTCTTTCTATTGTCTCCGATACTAGGACTTCTGATTCCAAGAAAACATCACCTTGAACGTCTTTTTCTGTCATTCCTCCATCGTCGATATTGTCTGTACATGACAAACACTTAGAGCTCTTCAGATATCTTATAAAGATAAACTTTCTAGCTTTAGGGCCAGTTTTCAAACTTGTGAGAAAAATGTCATGGACATATCCTGGTGAATCCCATGGGCGTAGATTATCTAAATTTGGTTTTTTCCCACGCCATAACTCATAAGGGGTGGAAGGAACTGACTGTGAAGGTACGCGGTTAAGGATGTAGGCCGCATCTATCATTATAGCGTCCCCCCCAAAAAGATTTGGAAGGTTTAGGCAGGTTGGATGTGCCCTCATCGACCTAACCATATCTAACATGTGTTCATTCCATCTCTCAGTAACCCATTTTGTTGCGGTGTATAACATAATAGTTATTGTCTGTGTATTCCTTTTTCTTCACATAAAGTTCGAACTCTCCGAAAGATATTCACATCCTCGATCTGTTGTTAGAGACTTTTATGGTTTTGTCTAATTGAGTCTCAACCTCTTCCAAGAAGTGTTTGAAACAATCTAACGCTTCATAGTGGTGAGCGATCAGATAGACATATCCATATCACGAATACTCATCTATAATGTGAGGAATATAACCCCTTGACGGGTCTTCACACTCATTGGTCCGCAAATGTCGGAGTGGATCGATTGTAAGAGTTCAGTGTCTCTTTTAGCCTTTCCGAAAGGCTTGCGACATGCCTTACCGACCAAGCATGAGACACACACAGGAAGATTAACTTTAGCGAGTGAGCCTAGTAAGCCTTCTCGAGCTAACCTTGTCATTCTATCTTGTCCTATGTTTCCCGTCGAGCATGCCAAATTTTCGAATCAGGTTATTATCAGTATTTACCACATAGACACAGGAAAATCATGATTATCTAGATCTAATTTAAACAAACCCATCCGAATAAAGCATGACCATATATAACATTGTTCAAACAAATGTCAACTTGGTTGCTTAGCAAAAGAAAAAGAGAGCCTATGCTAATAATGACGAGATCGATAGTAGATTAGGCTGAACTCTAGGCGCATAGAGCACTTCATGGAGAGTTAAGATTTATCCGTCTTTTAACTTGAGTTGATACACACCAACTCCAAGGGCTTCCTCGCTGGAACCATTCCCCATATATACTCTTTGCGATCCCTGCTGAGGTTCGGCAATAATCCACTAACCCTGCTCGATCCCTTATTATCTGCTTGGTCACTCCTGAATCCCTATGCATTCAGGATTTGTTTAGCAACTAGAATATGCGAACAAACATGCTCACATTAAGAGCAAAGAAATTGGAATACCTTTTTGGCTCAGTGCATTCACGAGCGAAATGTCCTAGTTGTCCACAATTATAGCATTTGGCCTTCGACTAATCTCTCTTTCCACCATGCTTGCCTCTTTGGCATTTCGGTGTTTGCCCCGCCTTTGAAGTGGATGTAACATTCTGCCTCTTCCTCTTGAAGTTCTTCTTTGGACCCTTCTTGCCATGTTGTCTGCCTCCCTGGGCGACAAGGGCACTAGCGCGCATAGTTTTCCTCGCGCTCAACCTCTAACTCCACATGGTGAGAGTTGTCATAAAAATTCTTAATACTCTCATTGTGAGTGAGGATTTGTTTCATGTGAGTTTATGAGTCTGGTAAAGATCTTATTATTGCCTGCACTTGTTGTTCATAAGTTAGATAGTCGTGACCTGTAGACTTCAAGTCGCGGATCATGCTTGACATCACCCTTAGATGCTTAGTCATATTTTGAACGGGGATCCTTTCAGAGGTCTCAAATTTTAAAACAAGAGCCCCTTAACCTCATGGTAGAGGTTACTCCAATAGTAAACTTCAGCTGATCCACATTTCCTTAGCATCTTACACTTATCAAACTCACCATCAAATCATCTTGGCATGCTTGCTTAACAGAGTAAAGTGCGTGCTGCGATCATTGTTGACCATGACTTGTAGACCTCTTGATCTCTGCGGTGTTAAGCAGTGCTGCTTCTTCGGGCGTGGGTCATAGAGGTAGTAATGTGATCAAGTACTCTTGCTCATTCAAGAGATATTGGATCTTTTGATGCCAAATGTCATAGTTAATAATTCCTCTAATTTATCCCCTTTTGTTAGTCAGCAATAACATTCTTGGTGGCCATCGTTGAATCACTACTTTAAATAATAATGAGAAGGCCAAGTTGACCATTCTACACATCGTCTATTTGATCCGAAATCTACACTATAATATTGAACATTCTCCATATATTAAGATCGAAAGTAGGCTTAGAGTCGTACAATCTCTCCCATTTTATATAAGATATTCAATATTATTAGAGTAATTTCAATCAATAATTTAAGGGAGAGAACTAACATCTCTCAATTAATAAGCATGTATATACTAAACATGAATATTGAAATAAATAATTAACAACAACTACTCATGTTCAAAAAATTTCTAATAATTTTGAACAACAACTAATCATGCATGTTCAAACTCCATTTTAATAAAGGATTCAACACCATGTTTTAAACGATCGGATCATACATAAGTTGCTTGAATATAAAGTTCATGATAAACTTATAAGATCAAACTAACTAATACAATTTATTGCATGACTTAAATAAGATAATCATATAATTATGAAACTCATAATGATCCGAAGGAACAATAAAATCATGTTTAAAATGGCGAACATCATAATAGCTAAAGCCATCGTTTGGAGGCGGGCCGAAGACATAGCACGCGCCGGGAACATGCTGCATGTTACGTTGGACTCATCGTACCGGCAACAAAGCCAATTATTGTGGTGACGAGCGACTGGGATACCATTCCCTACCAGTCCACGTCCAATAATGCAGCTAATCGGGCTCGACCATGAGTTCCACTCGCAACAACCACATTAGTATTATGTCTTGCAAAATGGTCAGATCACGACGCTGACGGGCCGACGCTCGCATGCGGGCCTGTTTCCACCAAAAGGTGCGTCTAGGTACACTCTGTCGGACACCACGAAGTTGGCCTGCATGAAGACGTGCATGGGTGGACTAGTAACCATGCGCCCTTGTTCGCCAGTACCCCAGCGTGTTCAGCCAAGCCAGTATGCTGTGAAGCGCTACAACCTTCATCCTCGCGAACCGCCATGCCTGCATGCATGAGACCACCCCTGCGTACACCACACGACCTGCATGGCCGCGAGGACCCCCCATGCACACCTCCACCGCACCGGGCTTGGCCCACGGTCGCCTCCGCGCGCCGAGGTCGCCTAGGCCCTCGGACCTCTCCTCTCGTCACTGGGGACGCCACACGCCCACACCTGCGTACGCTATGCATGCCACCGCCACGGATGTGGCCGCGTACTGTGCGTCCTGCATGGCTGCGGTCGGTGTGGCCTGCATGGCTGCATGCGCCACTGACCGTGCGGGCTGCGTGGCCGCGGTGCATGCCTCCGCTCCAACCCGCCTAGCCACGGGGACCGCGGCCTATCGCCAGGCCGCAGATGCCCATGCGGGCGCCTAGGTCGCGGTCCGCGCCGCGGACGTCACCGCGCCCTGGGCCGTAGACCCTGCCGCAGACATCACACGCGCCGCAGCCATAAAAAGCTTCTATTGATCGCGTGACCTACATGGCGGCCGTCCGCGTTGCCTGCAGGCGCGCCATCTCGGCCTGCATGGCCGCGGTCTGCATGGCCTGCATAGCCGCGGTCCGCGTCGCCTGTAGCCGTGCGAACCGCACCTCCTTGTTGTCCGCGTGCAGCGCCTCCGCCATGCCTGCAAACTGCCTGCTTGCGAAAGCCTGACAAAGAAACATCGTCCGCACGTGGCGAAGGAGAGGCGTGCAGTACTATCACGTAGTCCCTCGCAGTCATCAGTCACCAAAATCCAACTACCACCACAGACTCTTGCGTGGGTGATGGTTCGCTACCAACCACACTATCCCCATCATTGTCCGTGGAGATCTCTGTCGGTTCAAAACCGTCTTCGTCCATTACAGCAAGCTCTTGCGCATGGAGATCATCCGACGCTAAATCGTGGAGAGAGGAACGTTGATACTCTGATACCATATTCTTTCTTGATCGGAATGTGTACCTTGTCGTTGTGGAAATTCGTAGGATCGAGAAGAAGGCTATAAGAGTCTTCTTCATTGTTTCCCTCGCGCCAAATGCCTTAGGATCCGATGGTGATGTCCCCATGTGAGAAGTCTAACCTCAGAGAGAGAGAGAGAGAGAGAGAGAGAGAGAGCCTTGTGTTTTGGTTTCTCCCGAGAGAAAAAGATGCACCCACAGGTTGCATGAGCATGGGAGAAAACTGGGGACCCTACTTACGTATGGATCTCTCCAAAAGTTATAGAGTCCATGGGACTAGGGGCGGACCGAGGAAGGGCCCAGTGGAGTCCTGTGACCCCACTGGATAAAAAATTTGTATTAAGTGGATAAATTTTCACCATAGGGACCCCACTGAAATTATATGGGTGCACTATTAGGACCCCAGTGAATAAAAATTCTGGATCCGCCACTGCATGAGACTCTAGAGAGAGAACCGTGTCCCTTCCCAAAAATTACCCAAAATAACCTTTGGTGTCCACACAGGACAACCAACCGATGGCAGTTGCCATCGGTCAACAATGTCGAACCCCGCCACCCTGGCTTGCGATCGATGCAAGCCAATGTGCCGCCTGGTCATGACCTTGCCTTTTGATATGAAAAACTTCATATTTGTGGTTGTTTGCTCAACTTTTGAATGATTGAGATGATGGCCTTATAATCTCTCAATTGGGTTTTTGATATTATAATTGATGACTATTATAGGCCCCTGTCCCCTTCCACCCATATCCTGGCACCGGGATTGATCAACGATATTTGAGGGTTTCTTTAACACAGTGTAGTAAGCAGCCAATGCTTCAGCTTGAATGATACAGTGTTGGTGATATAGGTGGCCCGGCCGCTTTGATGCAGGTCCCGAGGTGTCTCTGATGATAAAACCTCTCCCCCTCCTTCATGAGTTCCACTTTCCATCTTGAATTCTCCGTCAAAGTTTCCTTTTATCCCCCCCCCCCCCCCCCCCCCGTCTCTGGTTTCTGCCGATCGAGACTTCCCGGGCCTAGTATTGTATATATCTCTGTTCTTAATTACGGTTTCTGGAATCCCTGTACTAATTAATACACCACTGTTGAGCTTTATTTCTCACACCATAGTATGTTTATAAACCTTCCAGTTTGCTCTGAGAGATAGCAGACTGCTGCTGCTACGATTAGGGACGGTTTAGCTTTGATAAAAAACGACTCATTTCTTTCTCTCCAATTGGCCTCTACAAATGTGTAAGCAGCCACCCACAGCCTTTGAATAAATTGTAACAAGATTCTTGTCCTCACCCTTGTCACCACTCCCAGCTGATCTTGTTTAGACCAGCTAGTGGACCCTGCCATTTAAATGCAGCGTTCCATATATACTGATTTGGAGTGACCTGCAGTACTGCGCGATTATCGATCTTTCTCCCTCTCATTTCAACACCTATATTTGACATCTGCTGGTTACATATGTATAATATATGCACTTAATTGTTAAGATAACAATTTGGTGGCAATCTTTGCCATGCAATTTTCGAGAGTACGTACTACTTTAACTCTATTCTGGACTGGCCAATTCCAAATTGACGTCCAATCTGAGTTATTAATCTTGTTCAGAGATCCTTCCACTTTCAGTTTGGATAGACTCCATTCCCTTCCCCCTCCTGTGGTCCCCATGTTCCCTCCTCATTGCAACTAGACCTGTCAATGGATCCGATCTGGATCAGATCTTTGGCGATCCGAACCTGGATCCTAACACATACCTTGGATCCGATCCGAATCAGAATTCGAACATGTTTCGGATCCGGATTCAGATCGGATGCAGGTAAAATTTGATTTTTTCTTCTTAAACTTGTCATCCCCGCCGCCGCGAGACCCCACTTCACCTCACCATCTGCCTCGACTACCTAGCTGCGGTCTCCGCCCGTCACAATCACCAGCGCCGATGCCTCCCTCCATAACACCACTGACTGGATCCCGCATGCTACAAGTCCGTCCTCCTCCACTGCCCCTGTTGGCTCTCCCTCTTCCTCCTCCGCCGCCACCACCACCCTCCCTATCTAGCACAGTGGCGCTTCCACCTCCCTCCCCTCCTTGTTTCCCTTCCTTCCCGCATGGCCCCTCCAACATCTACCGCATCTGGAAGCACGATGCCAGCGCCCTCTCCGACACCATCCTCTCCCGAATTCGACCGTCTCTGTGGCGTTACCCGAACAGTCTTTCCTATTCCTTGGCAGCAATGAGAGGATGGAGGCTGAGCCCCCCCTTCGACCTGATTCCACAAGCGAGCCCCTTCCCTTTTTGCTTGCGGTGCTCACCACACTAGAGGGAGATCTACGATGCCTTTGAGGAGACCAGCTCGTCAGTGACAACAGCGAAGGAAGAGGAATTCGTGGCCAACACCAGCATTCGTGGTATTGACCTTCGAATTGACACCAGAATTTTTGGCGGCGGCAGCAAAGGCGGCAGCAAGGCGCAGGAGCACCAGCATGGAGCGGCACCAAGGAGGAAGAGGCACCACAAGAGATGCGGTGTTACCGACGGACATTTCCGACGGAAAATACATCGGTACTTCCGACTGAAATATTTCCGTCGAAAAATCAGTCGGTAATAAAATATTACCGCTGGATATTCCGACGGAAATATTTCAGTCGGAATAACCGTCCGCAATTGCCTTTTTCCCTCCCCGCCCTACATCCCACCTCCGAAACCCCTCTCTCTCTCTCTCCTCTCATCTCTCCTCTCTCGTCTCTCTCTCTCTCTCTCTCTCCCTCTCTCTCTCCCTCTCTCTCTCTCCTCTCTCTCTCCTCTCTCTCTCTCTCGCTCTCTCTCTCTCTCCTCTCCTCTCTCTCTCTCTCGTTGTGCCCCCTCGTCGTCGCTCGCATGCGCCCCCCTCGCCGTCGCTCGTCTGCGCCCCTCGCCACCCGCTCGCCTCTGCGCCCCTCGCCGCCGCCGCCCCGACCCGGTATGTGTATCCCCCCCCCCCCCTCTCTCCCCCACCCAGCCCCCCTCCCCTTGCTGGCGACCCCCCTCCCCTTCCCACCCCCCCACCCGCCCCCCTCCCCCTGCTGGCGCCCCACTCCCCTTCCCCCCACCCCCCCACCCGGCCCCCTCCCTCCCGGCCCCCTCCCCCTGCTGGCGGCCCCCCTCCCCTTCTCACTCCCAACCCGGCCCCCCTCCCCCTGCTGGCGGCCCCCCTCCCCTTCTCAACCCCACCCAGCCCCCCTCCCCCTGTTGGCGACCCCCCTCCCCTTCCCAACCCCCCACCCAGCCCCCCTCCCCCTGCTGGTGGCCTCCCCTCCCCTTCCCACCCCCCCACCCGGCCCCCCTCCCCCTGCTAGCGGCCCCCCTCCCCTTCCCACCCCCCCACCTGGCCCCCCTCCCCCTGCTGCGGCCCCCCTCCCCTTCCCAACCCCCCCCACCTGCCCCCCTCCCCCTGCTGGCGACCCCCCTCCCCTTCCCACCCCCCCACCTGGCCCCCCTCCCCCTGTTGGCGGCCCCCCTCCCCTTCCCAACCCCCCCCCCCCCCACCTGCCCCCCTCCCCCTGCTGCGACCCCCCTCCCCTTCCCACCCCCCCACCCGGCGCCCCCTCCCCCCCCTGCTAACCCCCCTCCCCCTGCTAAACCCCTCCCCTTCCCACCCCCCACCCGACCGCCTCCCACTTTTTATCAATAATATATTTAACATTATTACTACATTTGTCATTATAATTAGTGCATTTTGTCATCATCAGAATTAAGTTAATTAAGCATAAATTAAGTATAAAAATTAACAAGTAATTACACATGCTTTAGCAACTTTGCCTATTCGGTGCTCCCATTTCTTATATGTAGTCTTTTGATCTTGAGTGCTTTCCTCAATAAGAGGAGCAGATTTATCTTCCCATAAATCTATATTGAGATTCATGAAGCCCAGGCTAATTAAAGTTGTTTGCTTCTTCCATTCAGTGAAATTTGATGCATTAAGAGTAGAATGTCCGTGTTACTACTAAGCATCATAGGAACAATTGCTACAATAAAAGAAAAACTATACATAAGATACAATGGTAAAACAAATATCTCATTAACAAAAAATCATGCATACTTTTAATCATTCATTAACCATTCTTAAGTCATGCTATAGTATTCCATGGGATCTTAAAACTTGTTAAGAAAAAGTCCATAATAAATCTGAGTGGGTGACCAAGTGGCGAAACAATATGAACCACTCCTTTGGGGATGTGCTCACAACTGCTATTAGGTCCAACACCCAACCTTGATGGAATTAACCATTTGTAGGACTAGTAATTTGGCTAGTCGGATTCAAAGATTCTAATGCCTTTGAGAAAAAATAGAATCCAAGATATCTAGCACCACATTAAATTATTATCCTCTCTAAACCATAGTATGCATATATGTGCTCTCCTTTGGGAATAACTCAATATCAATCTAAGGATCCAAGTTTTTATCACTATGCTTTAAATAACATAATGAAAACATCTCATAGAAGCTGCTTTGGCATGCACATCATGTATGATATGTCCATCATGCCAACCCTTTATATAGTGACCAATAATCTTTTACAAGATGTAACCCCATCATGATCTTGATTAATAGCATGAAAATGCATATATCACATTTATGCAACCATAATTAAAAAAAACATTTATGCAACCATAATAATATCTCAGGCCAAAAAATGTAGAAATTTCTGAGTTCAGTTTCCACATAGTTTATGGCATTAACATTGTATTTCTTACTTTAATGCAATTCATGTACATGTATGTATGAATTTGGTTTATTATTGCACTTGTTCACATGTATGTTTTTGTTATCATATTCCTTTCATATTTATTTGGGTTTTAAATTTGATCTATGCATGTATAGCATTTTTTTCACTGCACACACCTCACGAGTGCGTTAAGCCCGTGTCAATGAACCTTCCCGTTCAAGACTTTGAGATTGATGTGCACGAGTCTTATTTTCATTATAGAACGTGTATATCTAACTCAAAGTCTTGAATTGTCCCGTTTTGGACAGTCTGTGAATGTTTGATCGCAGTTAGGTGGTCGTTTATTATGTGTTTGTATTATTTGTTAAAAATTCGGGTGCGTCTACTCACTCTCTCTGATATACCTTTATTGATTTAGATATTTTCTTAACCACTTATTATCTTAATCAATAATATTTTTGGTATATCGAGAGGTGTGGGAATGCTGCCGAAATTTTCAGCAAATAATACAAACACTAGTAAATGGTCATCTGAGTGCGATCAAATATTCACAGATGGTAAAAAGTGATAATCTAAATAATATCCTACCTATTCATTTTGACTTACTCGAATGATGTGAGGGTGTGTTGGATTTTAACTCGTGACATGACATTTATCTGTGTAGGAAAAATGTCTTATGAGAATCGGTCATGGATGTACCGTGGAATAGTGAATGGAGTTGTGACCGAGGAGTTTAAAGACACAGTTGACAGTTTTATTCAGTTTGCATTGAGTAATTCCATCAGTAGCATTGATCTGATGGTAACATCCGATGTCCGTGTTCGGCTTGTAAGAATAGAAAGTGGATATCGACATGGGATGTGCAGCATCATTTGTATACGAGAGGATTTGTTGCCCATTATGAGTTATGGTCGTCTCACGGTGAGCTGAATATTTAGTCGTCTGCCACCAGCTAATTACTTTGCCTCCACAAGTACGTACGTAGACATGGTTGTCGATGCTGCGGTCTGAGTTCAATATTCATGAAGATCAAACAAATGAAGAAGTGTCGAATGATATAGCTCAGAGATTTTATCAGTTACTTCGAGATGCTGATGAGCCATTATAGGATGGTTGTGAGAAGCATACACGGTTGTCTGCAGTGTCGCAGCTACTGAATTTGAAATCTGAATTTCATATGAGCGTCAGTTGTTTTGACCGGCTTCTCTTACTCGTCAAGAGTATGCTTCCTCAATCAGAGAGGTTACCTGCTGTCTTTTACCATGCGAAGAAGATGGTGAATGATCTGGGGCTTGGTTTTATGAAAATTGATGCATGTCCGAATCACTGTATGCTATACTACAAAGATGATGCAGAGAAGACATCATGTTGTATTTGTAAACATGATAGATTCAACCCAAGGAGGGGACAGTCAAAGCAGAAGGATGTTCTGTATAAGTCATTGCGGTACTTTCCGATCACACCCAGATTGCAGCGGTTGTTCATGTCCCCGAAGACAGCTGGACATATGACTTGGCATGCAGAAACATCCGTCATGACGAAGGTGAAATGAGTCATCCTGCCCATGGTGAAGCTTGGCTCATTTTAGCCGTACTCATCCTTACTTCTCAAGGGATCCACGCAACGTGTGGCTGGGTTTATGCATAGACGGTTTTAATCCATTCGGAGGCTCGGTGACATCTTACTCATGTTGGCCAGTAGTCCAGGAAAAAATATAGACATATATCTCAGACCGTTGATTGATGAGCTCCCCGTCCACGACCGGTATATGTTATGTACGTGGAGGACGGAGTCGGACGGTTTCCAAGTCCGTTGGCCGAGGGTCCGCGTCCCCGTCCACGATAGGTATATGTATATGTAAACACAAAACTCTATATATTTTGTTCATATTAAATTCACGAGATATAACGTACATACAATTTGGCAGGGACTGCCTCCCCATCCACGCCGGTCGTCCAGGCGACAGGTATACGTATATATTGTTGTTCAATTTAAATTCATATTTTCTAATGTGTTATATAATTTTGCAGGGACCCCGCCTCCCCGCCGACCACGCGAGTAGTGCCACCTTTTCCTTCTTCCTCACTACCAGGTACATGTATGTTTCAATAGATTAGTATGTTTGTTTTCTTGCAATTTTATCACATAATAGTGTACTAAATTGTTTTCAACAGAGGTGGAGAGCCAGCATCCAGCAGTTGAGGAGGGCCTCAGCTACCAGGACGGCAGCCATGCTGGATCTCAGGGTAAAGTTGATCACTTCAAACTTACTGTATTTATTATTTATGTTATCCATTTCATGTACAAAATTAATGTGCAATTACAGGGGAAGATAGATCCCGGTTCTGCTTCCCGCTATATTACGTCGCTGGTCCACGCACATATTCCAGGACCAGTGGATGCATGGAGAGGTTCTCGGTGCCCGTCTCGGATTTATTATTTGACATGTTCACGGTTTTTTTATTTCTTTATTTAATTACTATCTCTGTTAGTGCAGAAAGTGAGTAATTTTATTTCTTTACAGCGAGGTTCGTGTTCATTAGACCCGAGGATCTCCCTCGAGCTCGAGCCATCTGGGAGTCTACTGCCCAGACTTTTAAGAAAGTCGATGTGGGAACCAGACAAGGCAATGAAGACCACAGGCAACCGAGATCCTGGCTTGGCTGGATTACGACCCTTTGGCGAGGAGGGACTATTGGAGTCCCTTTGTGAGCATTGGGGTGCTGGACCATGGCAGGAGCGGTCACAAGCGGCAAAACGCAACCGATCATCCATTACGGAGAAGAATGTGCATACTATGGGTCCGTATCTTATGCGACCCACAACCAAAATTGGTAAGCATATTATTGTTCAATTTCTTAATACATTGATTATTATTGTTCACGCATGCCCCTACTTTTTGCGAGTTATTTGATCAGACTCATAAGCGGAAGGGGACGATGACTATGTTAGCGAGAGTGCCCGCACAATCGCTGTAAGTCAAGCTATAAATTATGAATTCAATTAAGATATAAAATATTTATTTTCAATAATTTAATTTAATTTGTTCTGCAGGAGACCTACGACAGGACGATGGCGAAGCGTGATGCAGGGGCACTCCCGCCAGACTTGGATCTGGAGGCTTGGGTCGACGCAGCGGGAGGGCCGAGGAAGGGTCGAGTGTACGGCTTTGGGGACAGCCTGGATACTCATCCAATGTTGTCCTCATATGCGAGTCGATCGCTCCTCTGGCATACACGAGTTCATCTCTGCTTTCGCCCCCGTCAGTGTGTAGAGGAGATTAGAGACCTCATTCGGGAAGAGCTACGGACACAGCTACAGACATAGCAGGCAGAGCTACAGACGCAGTTCGGCGATATGGTTCAGCAGTTGATCTCAGCCATGCAGGGAGTACGCCCCACACAGCCAGCACCTCAGGTCAGTATTAGTATTAATTTCATATACTTGGATGAGATGAAACCACTAAAGAATGTCAACAGGCAAAAAAAAATCTAAATTAATTAACCTAACATAAGTGTAAGGGCGTTCAATTGACGGATCTTAAAAAAACCTAAGTCTAAAGGGTCAAAACACACAACCCGGGGGTCTAAAATCCCAAATAGGGATCCGATTGGCTTGCCGTTTTCTCCGACACGACCGGGTGGGTTAAGGTGACGTGTGGGAAATGACAGAATCCAATTTGGACTCCCGGATTGAGTTGGACGTTCAATTGACGGATCTAAAAAACACCCAAGATATATAAAGGGTCAAAACCTACAACCTGGGGTCCAAAATCCCAAATAGGGATCGGATCGGCGTGTCATTTTCTCCGACACGACCGGGTGGGTTAAAGTGACGTGTGGGAACTGACGAATCCAATTTGGATCTCCGAATTGGGTTGGCATTGAAATGACGGATCTAAAAAACACCAAGTATATATAAATGGCTAAAACCTACAACCTAGGGGTCCAAAATCCCAAATAGGGATCGGATCGGCGTGTTGTTTTCTCCGCACGACCGGGGGTTAAAGTGACGTGTGGGAACTGACGGAATCCATTTGGATCTTCGGATTGGGTTGGCATTGAAATGACGAATTTAAAAATAGCCAAGTATATATAAGGGCTAAAACCTACAACCCGGGGTCAAAATCCCAAATAGGGATCGGATCAGCGTGTCGTTTCCTCCGACACGACCGGGTGGGTTAAAGTGACGTGTGGGAACTGACGGAATCCAATTTGGATCTCCGGATTGGGTTGGCATTGAAATGACGGATCTAAAAAATAGCCAAGTATATATAAAGGGTTAAAACCTACAACCCGAGGGTCCAAAATCTCAAATAGGGATCGGATCGACGTGCCATTTTCTCCGACACGACCGGTGGGTTAAAGTGACGTGTGGGAACTGACGAAATCTATTTAGATCTCCAGATTGGTTGGCATTGAAATGACGGATCTAAAAAATAGCCAAGTATATATAAGGGCTAAAACCTACAACCGGGGGTCCAAAATCCCAATAGGGATTGGATCAGCGTGCCGTTTTCTCCGACACGACCGGGTGGTTAAAGTGACGTGTGGGAATTGACAGAATCCAA
>JACBKR010005991.1:0-15049 GCA_014218235.1 Colocasia esculenta | reverse complement strand
AGTTATGTGCTTTCATGTGAAATGTGATAATTCGTGCATATGATCGTTATGTGATTAGATTTTGTTTAAACCCAGCATGATTAGTGTGTTTACTGTGTGTTAAACCTTGAAACTCTGTAGTACCATGTTAGGAAAAACAGAGGTGTTCATGTGAGTAAGGAAGTGAGTGAGATGAAGTGTTATGTGTAAGACCAAGTGTAAAACGGTAAATATGTAAATGTGTAACTGTGCCAATGTGACACTGCTTCCGTAGAGGGCAGTGGAGCTGTATCAGGGAAAAGTCCCCCTGAGAAAGTTCATTGTGTTAAGTGACCCTAAGGGCATTAGGGGGAAATCCTGGAGGTGGACAAGTACCACTGGTTAGGGTGGAGACTTGTTCTCCCGGTCTGCGCAGTCCAAGAGTCGCCATTGGAATGCCTAGATGGCATCTATGTGTGATGTGATGTGTATATGTCATTCTTTGGTGGTTTGGACTATGTGTCACGGCACCTAAAAGTGTAAAGTGTAATGTGAAATGTGTATGTGACCATGTGTAAATGTGTAAGTGACATGTGAATGTGTATGTGTAAAGTGTAACCATGTGAAAAGAGAAACTAGTGTAAAGAAAAATGTGAAATTCTAGATGTGTAAATGTGTTATTGAACCCATGTGAGACTAAATCTGAAACCATGTGAATTCAGAAAATGCATGTTGTTATTCTTATGTTTATGTGTGAAAAAATGTTTAGAGTCCATGTTAGGGACAACTGATGAATATGTGTGCAAATAGCATGATAGATTGTTCATCCGATATGTTCTAAGCAACATTGTAGCCCTCATGTGTAGATTTATAGCCATTGAATCATGTGAAATCAGCAACCTAAAGCATGTAAAAAGGTTCATGTATGTGTTTAAAAATGTGTAAAACCCATGCTAGTTGCGTTACCTTTCATGCATGTAAATTGTTCATGTTGATAACTCTCATGTCTGACTCTTTAAAGATTAAAGTTTCATGAGTAAATTGAATAGAGACCATGTGATAGGTGAGGTTTATTTTAGAAATCTGAAAGCATGAGTTATGTATAAAATTGTAGAATGTTCATGATAGGTTGAAAACTTGAAATGACTAGCATGCTATGTGTTGCTAATTGTAATGTGCATGTAGAAACCACTAGGACTTCTAAGTGTACATCATGAGTAGTGTTGCTTGCTGAGTCCTTGGACTCACTCCTTGCTTCGGCGTACAGGTATAGTTGGTGACACAGTACCTTTGGAGGAGGCAGCAGAGACGGACTCCGAGCGTGGAGATTAGCTAGTCTTGGAGCTTCCTTGTGATTTGTGTACTTCATCGTATGTATTGGGACATTGTATTAGAACTATTATGGAAGGAATGTATTATGTGGACATTTTGTAATTCTATTTCAGCAATTTAAATTATGTGAGCTCTTAGTTCCTCATTGTTAATTGCGAAAATTATGTATGGTTAATGTGGATGATGAATGAATGGAGATAGTTCTCTTTTACTTCCGCTACTCTGTTGTATATTCGCGTGTATCTCAGCTGTTGTATCGTTTGGGTAAATGTCCCACTGTGGCAGCACTTGTTATACCGACGTGGGTTGGTATAACCGTACCGGTATAATGAGGGCCGTCACAATCACAGTCGGTGCTAACAGTGCTAAAACCTTAAAACAATCATCATAGGAACATGGACAATTTTTGAAACCCAAATTTACAATGAATCTATTTATTTAGAATGTAACATGGTCAAATCATGCTCATTGTCTAATTACAAAAATTTTATTAAATGAAACTATGTACAGAAATTCGACATACCCTCATGATATGACCTACTGCTAGCATTCAACCAAACATAATTTTTACACCATGCACAGTCATTCAAAAGTCCGAATTTCATAGCACATAGATCAAATCACATTTCTGAAAAACTTGAAGAACTTGACGGCAAGGGGGTTGCCGCCAACCAGGGTTAATGGCACACAATGTTGCTGCCAAGCGTGTAGCAACCTGAATTTTTTGAAAAATAAAAATTTAATAATATTAAAAATTTTAGTCAATTGGAAAATCAAAGAAAAGAGAATTAATTCAAACCCACTAAATGAAAAGAAGTCATGGGCTTTATTAAATGGATCACATAAAAGTTATTGGGTCAAAATAGGGATTTTTAAAAGAGGAATAAATGGAAAATACCCTAAATTCTTATCTTAAAATATTGCCTAAATAGAAAGGGCTAATAAATCATTAAAATAGATAGTTTGGGTGGGAATTGGATTCCTAACACTACCCAAATTGGTTGGGCACGAAATTGCATCCCAACCTAACCCAATTAGGAGTTGGCAAGCTTGGAAGGGTGAGAGGAATTTGGAAATCTCGTAATTATAGTCATATTAGGAAAGGGAAACCAAGGGGCTTTAAATACTCCGCAATCTCTCCATGGCTGGCCATAACATGTGGTGGGGCTGGTGGCCGAGGAGAGAAGGCCAAGAAGAGGAGAAACTCGTGGAGAAGAGGATTGCTCAAGCTCAACCCTCGTTCTTCATGTTCTAACCTAGAAGATCAAATGAGTCAAAGGTAGGCATTTTACGAGTAAAACATCATTAATTTGTCTGTAGGTTGTTCCAACCATCATGAACAAAACCCCTTTGTTTTATAATTTCCATGAGCCAATCTTTTATCCTTGTTTTGATGTTCTGCAATCTTCATGACCCCGAACCCAATAAATTCTAGATCTCCATGTATACTCGACCATGCCATGAAATTTTAAATGGAGTTACTGATGGATGTTAGGCATCGTTTGCCCCTGAAAGCCCTAATTTCATCCATCTTACTTTGCAAATAATTCTTTTATCTCTACTATACACTGTCATGTCCTTGTGAATAAATTTGGTTGGAAGCATGCTGACATCATGTCCACTTTCAATTCCTATTTACTGCAAAGTACTCTTGCATGTGTAGATCGTTAGAACTAGGTTCATGAATTTACATCGCCTGTGCATTAGTTATGAATTTTTGAACAACCATGTGTCAGAACAAGGAAGGTTCAGACCGTAATCCAGGCCTGTCTTTTTCCCATTCGGACTCAGGCGCAGGACCTGAGAACGCGACGGCCGATAGGTCACGTTCTCAGAGCTGATCGCGACAGATCACCCATCATGTTCTGAATACGACAGGTGTTACCGTCGCGTTCTGGCAGCCTGCTCTGACCGACCCGTAGTGTGTTCTTGCATGACACTGTCGCGTTCTGATAGACCCTCGCGACCCTTACAGGGGGACGTCGTGATCTGGAATTTTTGCATGAAAACCATGCTTTGTATACTCTAACTTTCAGTGTTATATCCTTGTTAACAGTCATCATGTAGTAATACACTGTTATAAAATGAATGTATATTGAATGATTTAAAATACATGCACATGACCTATTTTTATCTATGGATTCTTTACACATGCACACACTTGAACCATCCAATATGGCGTAACTTGGCAATGAAAATCTCTCATGATACATCTAGTAAATTATTTCAATTATATAATTAGATTGCTCTATTTTAAGTGGTGTGTCTTCGTTTCACGTGATGCTTTGGGAATATGTTACCAACGCTCCACTGTTCTAGAATTCCTCTATAACGTCGGGTATTGTTTCTATATACACACTTTCTCTGACTTGGACAAAATCTCCATCGGATATCCTTCTGCCAGACTAGTGAATCCTTGTTCAAGGCCTCCGTATGACTCCTCTGTCCATGGATTCTACGTGGTCTACGAGCTGGTTGTACCCTAACACCTATGATACTTTAGGGATCAGTAAGATCCAAACGGCTTTAGATAGCTCTCACTCTTATCTTGAATCACGTCGACCTTGGACTTGTGCATAATAGGGCCAGTGGAAGGTAGTGAATTCAACTTATGCAACACCAAATCGAGTGTGTTTATGCAACTGTTACTATTACCTTACTCGACGTTTTATGTGCATTGACCCTAGTTGTAATCTATTACTCTACTAACTCATTATTCACACACTCTCTACTATATCATCTATTCATCTCGTACTCTATCTATTTCTTGGTACTCTATTGGCATTGAGATTGTCTAAAGATAAACAATATAACCAATGCCTAGCAATATATAAAGGGCTAGTCTGGTCCGGGATGTGCGCCCATAAGTGCTATTTGCCCGCAGGAGTTAAATGACTAGAGTGTTGGCATTACACTCAAGTGCTATCTATCTCGACAATCTAAATGACAATCAAAAGTGCTATACTATACTCGTTGTGCTATTGATATACTTTGTGCTATTTGTGCTATGGCCATCTTGTTATTTATGCTATACTCGATGCTTGTGCTATATTTGGAAACTTGTGATATTTCACTCGCATGCTATCGTGCTATCTCTTACGTTATTTGACTCTCTCGCTCCATCATTTGTTACTCTGCCTTTTTAATACATTAATCATTTAAAGCATGCTTGATCCTAAGATTTAAGCTCTACTGGGCGTTATCGCTCACCCTGTGTTATTGGTTATGTGTTCTCAGGTGAGATCGAGGACGATCCTTACACTCAAGAGGACGGGAACGACCAAGAGTGGAGTCAAGAGTACCCTAGCGTCGTATTACTATGAATAGAGTCTAAGTTAGTCTTTTGCTTTTATTCGATGTAATTGAGCCCTATAGAATGGCTCTGATATTAATGGTTGTAACTAGACATTTGAAAAATTATTAATGAGATGAATTTACTTTAATATTTATTCTTGTCCAATGGTTTGATATATAGTACTCGCTCTGTACCCGTTTCCTTGCAAACTGCCTCACGTTCGATATTCCACGTCGGGGCGTGACAGTTTATGGTATCAGAGCCTAGGTTGTTCTCAAGTTTAGGATGATCTAGGTTGGCCATCCTCGACTAGAGTAATATCCTACCTATGTGAGTCGTGGATAGAACCATGGGTAACTAGCTAAAATGAACTCCACACAAGCAAAATTAAATTCTACATCAAAATCATAACAACAAGGTATTGTTGTAGGAACTTAAGCTAGCTAAGATGATTGTTGAACGTGCTCAGATGAGGGGCATGCAACAAACCATCCAATAACTCATGCGTGCGCTTCTGCAAGCGGCACAAGGTGGAGGAAACTGCGGCGGTGCAGGCGAGCTGCATCGTAACTTTAGGAGCTTGAACTCGCCTTGCTTCAGTTGTCCACGGATCTGATGAGGCTGAGCACTGGCTAAAGGATATGGAAGGAATTTTCCATGTTATGCAATGTGCAGCGGGGGATAAGCTGCTACTACCTACTTTCTAATTAGAGAAGGACGCCCGCGCTTGGTGGGAGTCGGTAGAAGTGACCAGAGCTAATGGTCAATTTACTTGGGCTGAATTCAAGGAAGTCTTTAACTCCAAGTATTTCTCGGAGCGTGTCCAAGAGAAGAAGGCTGCGGAATTTGCTGCTCTTAAATAGAAGGACTTGACTGTGGCTGAGTATGAAGCCCAGTTTTCAAGACTAGCACATTATGCTGAACATGGTGAACACTGAAAGGATGAAGGCAGAGCGCTTCTCAACGGCCTTAGGCCACAATACATCACTCAACTGGCTCCTCTCGACATCTAGACCTATGCCGAGATGGTAAAGAAAGCTCAACTACTAGAAGATGCTATGGACTTCACTGACGTATCAAAGCGATGTTCGTGAACAAGGAAATGTCATTTGGTCCATCATCTGTTAAGTCAACCAACAGCAAGAAGCATCCCTCAACATCACAAAGGGACCTAGCCAAGAAAGAAAACCCAAAGCTATGTCCCCAACACTCCAGCGAAAAGCAACTGCAAGCACTGTGACAAGTAGGCAATAGTAGATGAATGCTGGAGGAAAGTAGGGCATGTCTGTGCTGTGGAAGCCGCGAGAATCGCATCCCGAGTGCCCGCTACTGAAGGAAAATGAAAAACCGCCCTAATGTGCCTAAGAAATAGGGCAGACTGCAAGCCTGTATGATGAAGAGGCACTGAGGAAGGTGGCGTGGTAGAAGGTACCTTACAAGTTTTGTCCTTATCAGCATTTGTTTTTTTGATACTGGAGCAACTCATTCATTCATATCTCAAAACTTTGCTGATACTCTAAGTGCTAAACCTAATCCATGGGATTTGAATTTTCTATCACAACACACTGGGAGAGAAGGAGAAATTAAACAAATACTTTCCATCTGCCGATGTAATGATCGGAGAGCATAACCTAATGCCGACTAGTGTGTATGCCCATGGAAGACTATGATGTGATTTGGGAGCCGACTAGTTGTCCACGTATGGGGCAAGTATCGACTGTAATAAAGGGAAAGTTATCTTTAGTGATTTCCTAAGCTGTCATCATTGGGATTAGACATAAAGAAGAATGTCTCTAGTCTCTGTCATAAAAGCCACAACATGATAAGGAAATGTTGCATTGCTTTCCTGCGGCCGTAGTAGTTGAAAAGAAGGGTTCTAGGATAGAAGACATACAATAGTCCAGGACTACTCCGATGTGTTCAAGAGCTGCCAGGGATTCCCCCGGAACATGATGTCAACTTCGCTATAGAGTTGATCCCTGGAGCTGCCCCGATATCGCGTCAACCGTACCGGATGTCACCTGCCGAGCTAAAGGAATTGATGGCACAACTGATGGAGCTATTAGAGAAGGGGTTCATCAGACCAAGTACTTCCCCATGGGGAGCACCTGTGCTATTATTAAGAAAAAGATGGATCGATGAGGCTATGCATCGACTATCATCAACTCAATCAGCTAACCATCAAGAATAAGTATCCATTGCCTCGGGTCGATGAACTGTTCGACCAATATCTAGAGCGCAATATTTCTCCAAGATCGACCTTCGATTTGGCTATCACCAAATGAGGATCTAGGATGACGATATCTTCAAAATGGCTTTCAGGAGCAGGTATGGACACTATGAATTCGTCGTTATGCCTTTTGGTCTAACCAATGCTCCTGCAGCCTTTATGCAACTCATGAACAACATATATCGACCATACCTTGACAAGTTCGTGGTTGTCTTCATCGACGATATCCTTATATATTCAAAGACCAAAGAGAACATGAAGAAAAACATTGAGGTAGCACTGCAAGTCTTGCGAGACAACAAACTGTACGTAAATCTGAGCAAGTGCAAATTCTAGCTCGAAGAAGTGTCCTTCTTGGGCCATGTCATCTCAAAGGACGGCATCTCCGTTGATCCCCCAAAGTCGAAGCTGTACTCAATTGGGAGAGACCAACAACGTCACAGAGATCAGAAGCTTCTTAGGATGGCTGGCTACTACAGGCGGTTCATAAAGGACTTCTTAAGATTGCCATTCCTCTAACGCATCTGACATGAAAGGAGAATCCCTACTCCTGGAGTAAAGAGTGTGAGAAGAGTTTTCTGACTCTAAAAGACTGTCTTACCTCAGCACCTATTCTCGCTCTTCCAATAGAGGGAGAAGGTTTCTCTGTCTATCGATGCCTCAGGAATTGGGCTAGGTTGTGTATTGATTCAAAAGGAGAAGGTCATCGCTATTCTTCAAGACAATGAAATGCATGAGGTCAACTACCCTATGCATGATTTAGAATTGGCTGTCGTGGTCTCGCCTTAAAAATCTAGAGACATTATTTGTATGGAGAGCAATTCATTGTCAACTCAGACCACAAGAGCTTGAAGTATTTATTCACCCAGAAGGAACTCAACATGAGACAGAGAAGATGGTTAGAATACCGAAAGGATTTCGACTTCAACATCCAATACCATCCAGGCAAGGGAAATGTTGTGGCCGATGCTCTTAGTAGAAAACCAATGGCATCTGTATCGAGTCTAGTTCTTGACGAGATGCAACTACCAGAACAATTCTCAAGGCTAGACTTGAATATTGAATATAGGGTTGATCGAGTCTTGGTCGCCAATATCAAGATTCAATTTGACATGCTGTAAGAGATTAAAGCTCAACAAGACAGCGATCCATTCTTGGTTCGCATCAAGGAAACCCTAGCTGAAAGACCTAACTTTGCTATGACGAGGATGGAAGGTGTCACGTCCCGCGAATTACGCAGCGGATATTAATAATGTGGATAATTTGAGACGATATCCTGAGACGTGAACAGTCGAAAATAAGCCTCTAGCTAGCACACACTAAATGTATAACAACATAAATCATCATGGGGCCCAAATATTGAACTCAACAATCTGTATTCAAATCTCAAACTCATTGTATTGTAGCGACCCTATTATACCGGTACGGTTATACCACACCACGTCGGTATAGCGAGCGTTGCCACAGTGGGAATTACCCAACGATGACATTCAGCTGAGATACACGTGAATATAGAACAGAGTAGTGGAAGTAAAAGAACGCTGGTCTAATTCATTCATTCATCATCCACATTTAACATACATGATTCAATAACATTTAAAGACGAGAAGTCCCATAATTTAAATTGCTGAAAAATTAATACATAAGTGTCCACACTCATACATTCTTCCATAGTAATTCTAATACAATGTGCAATTACATACTATGAAATTCTCAAAATGTCACAAGCACTCCACTGTCTAATCCCCACGCTCGGAGTCGGTCTCCAAGCCTCCTATGTAAGCGTATCGTCACCAACTACACCTGTACGCCGAAGCAGGTAATGACTCTAAAAGACTCAGCAAGTATTTACACACCGCACATGCACATATCATGGTAGGTTTTCATACACATTCATAAGACGCATCATATAGCATGCTCGATATTAAACTCTTACAACCTATCATGGTGAATCTACAATTTAACACAATGGACTATGCTTCAGATTTACGGAAATAGAATCACCTATCACATGCTTTCTATCCATTCTCACATAAAAATCACTCCAACCGACTAAGACATGAAAGCCACGAACATACATTTCCGAACATGCATGAAAGGGAAACACACAACATGAAATCTAACATTACTACGCATTACATGACCATTTTCATACTTTAAGCTTGCCGATTTTACATGCTTTAGCAACCATAATAACACATGGAGCTACAACAACGATTAAATCACAACATGTGAATAATTGATTATGGAAGTGTTTGTACATGCTTAACAATTATCCTAGCATGGATTCTAGTCATTTTGCATACATAACATGATCATAACATAGTAAAGTACTTTTTAAGCATGATTTCAGATTTGTCTAACCTGGATTATACACTCACATCCTCACATTTTGGTTTCACGTTGTACACAATTTCAAATTCGCATATTTTACACTTTACACATACACTTTTACACATTATTCACATTCACATTTTTTTTCACATGAACACATACACATTTACACATTCACATTTAGTGTCGTGACACATAGTCCAAACCACCAAAGAAGGACACAACACATCACATCACATAGACGCCATCTAGGCAATTCAATGGCGACTCTTGGACTGCGCAGACGGGCGAACAAGTCTCCACCCTAACTAGGGGTACTTGTCCACCTCCAGATTTTCCCTAATGGCCTTAGGGTCACTTACACATTGAACTTCTCAGGGGGACTTTTCCCTGATATGGTTCCACTGCCCTCTACGGAAGCAGTGTCACATTTGGCACAATTTTCACATTACACATTTTTACCGATTTTACAATGATTTACCATGTCACTCTATTTTATTCACTTCTCTCTGACATTCACATTTCTCTGTTTCCTCTCATGACACTACAGATTTCAAAATCTACATTCAGGTAAAATCACCGATCAGGGGATTACACCTAAATCGAATTGGTTCACATTGGCATGCATAAATACACATTTACATGGAAAAATTCATATTACATAAATATGGTCCAAATGACCTGAATTTTAACCACATGTTAATTTCGGGTTTAGGATTCCTCATGCAAATTTTTAGTTTTTTGAACTAAAACGGAATTACAGAAAATCTAATATTAATTTCACATGCTATCCGCCAATTCGACTTAACATGGAGTTAAACACAAGCACAATTTTACCACTCACTGTTGAACCTAACAGGCATGGAACCATAGAATTTATTCTGAATTTATTGGACAATCCATTAATTTATGGAAGATTTATCATGACTAGCATGATCTCTAATTTTCCTAAACAATTTTGCAATAATTCACACAGGCATGGGAATAATCTCAGAAATTTAGAACAGGGACTGAACCTCACATGCATAATCCTCACAAATTAGGGCATTCAGACTTGTCCTAAACATGCAAACATGGTTTAACAAGATTAAAATCATCACACATGTATCTTCATGAGATAATTAAGTCCTATCATTCGTGATAATCCATCCACACACCACATCCATCACACCAACAATATACATAGCATATAATGATTTACAGTATATCCTCATCGTGAAACATATCAAAAATAGTCGTACAGAAGGGCAGAACAGGTCACTGTTCTGTCCAGATGAACTTGGCGGCGGTCTCTGGCCGCTAATTGAATGTCAACAGCATAGTCGATGGACGCTAAGCATAATCTTAGCGGCAAGGGACATTGCCGTCAATGTCAGGTCTGGCAGAACACAGACCCGAGCTCAAAAGATGGGGTGAATTTGGGGGTCTAGGACACGAGGGAAAATTCATAAAAATTGTAAAACACACCCTAGACACATACAGGACGTTATGAGTAGGGTACTTGCCTTTAGAAAAATACACAATGGATCTAGGGCTCGGTGTGAAGCTCTCTGGCATTGGGCTGTCCCAAGAAGTTGCGAAACACCCTCCAAGATCACCTCCCTCGGGTTCCTGAGCAGTCTCCACAGCAAGTCGAGGTCGGGGAAGCCTTCCTCGATGATCCGCAAGCCTTGTTGTAGCAGAAACTCGGAAAAAGCTTTAGGTTGTTCGATTTGGGTTCCAAAGTGGGGGTTTTCTCAGTCAGAAAGTAGGGTTTCTTCTTCTTTCTCTCTGTAAAAAGGCAAGGAGAAGGGTGGGGAAGCAATTCGGGTTTAGATATATGGGAGAGGCTTCTCTCCACTCACAGGGTGACATGATGGCTCTCAGACCGTTGGGAGACAGCTCCCAAGGGGTGAGTTGCTTGGTTCCGAAATTTCTGGCTCTGCAACGCATGCATGTCAGAGAATTTGGCATCCACATCGTTGGACGTTGGGATTAGTGTTGTCGTCCATGGTGGACGCTGACACCACATAAACGACTATGGGATTGACGCCAATCTGGCCTTCAGCCAGAAGTCTAAAACATGCAGAAACCATGTACATCATGCATATACATGTAATATCTATATAGTTTGTGCACACACTACCATCAGAAATACATACATTTTTATACCTAAGCTATACACATCACACATAAGTATACTAATTACTACTATGTAGATATTTACATACGTACATATACGACACGAATTATTTACATGCAATAATGCAACAAAATTCGAGGGCCTTATAGTATCCAAAGAAAACTATTACAGAACTAAGACTCAATAAAAAGAAAAAAAGTACATTTAATCCTCACTTCCTACTACACGTTCTAACACTCAAAATAAACTAACTATAGATAGACTCATACTTGGAACACTCATCACTCGTATGCATTCCCATCCTCGACTTGCTCTTTCCTCTTGAATGTCATAATCACCTAGAATGGTTAAAAGTAGGGGATGAGCAAACTAGCCCAGTAGGATTTATATCTCAATGTGCGGGCAATGATATAAGTGATTAGCAGTTTAGAACTAGGTAAGCACGATGAATGTCATGATATGCATGTACGAATAAAACTCATTAAAACTGATACATGAGCAAGCTAGATGGAGTGATCATGATAGAAAAAGATCTAGAATGATATAACGAGTAAGAGATTATCAATAGTGAGGCATGTAACTAGCACGCAAGATATCACTTAAATTTCAATAATGCAGGATGGCCATATCACGGAAGCAAGTAAGAAAGAATGCACGAGCACGATCATGTAACACTAATCAGGCACGTAGACACTAATGTACACCAAGGAAAGATCCACCAAGAATGTACACCAGGACACATGTATGTGGTTATTGTATCTATCATTCAACACGACACGCACGACTCCCAGTGCAGATGCAACACTAGTAATCATTATACCGCATAATTAACATTATATTTATGACGCTCCATCATTGGGGCTATACTAGAGCCATTGGACACTCGCCATGCCGGGTCAGCATCTCACTTAAATTTAAATGTAGATACCCACAGTCATTAATAATGGCCAATCAGAGTTTCAATAAGTAAGCGTATGTAATGTCATGTTCATGATGATGATGAGAACAAGTAATAAGTAAATTGAACATGATTTCATGATAACAATGGTCAAGAGATAAATTCGGTAGCATACGGTACGATTTATACTTTAGTTTAATCTTTACATTAATGGCTTTAGTCTAGATTGTAATCATACTCACGAGAACATGATGAAGAGAAAGTGCACGCTATCTCCAGAGAACTTCAATGGTACAACCAATTCGGTCTCCATGTGGGAATCCACGGAGAATGGAGATTTACGGAGGTCTTAGAGAAAAGGTTGCTAGTCTACCTATTCGGAATGACTGATAGAGAGCTTCCAAATCTCCAAGAAAGGGCTGCCTACATGTGCAAGTGTGTAGTGATGTACCCATCTCAATCCACAATCCACCGATTTCAAACTTGCGGAAAGCACTTAACATGATGGCATGACATGAAATTATGCACTTTAACTAATCATGGTTTGCAAGATTTTAAAATAACAAATTATCATTTTATCAAGCTAGAATAGTAACAAGAGCGAATCACAAGTTTCATGATGATCTATCATTAGAATGCAATTAGAAAATATTCATGTAATTATAACTTTTAAATGGGTTAAACACTTTTAACCATAAACAGACATCATGTAATGATCAGACCAAGACGTGCAAATCACACACTTCATACCATGTTAAACAGACCTCGGGTAACTTTGAAATATGCGTCCAACATAGTGGACGCACTTTAAAATGCAGGGTACAGTCAAAACAGGAGAAACAGTGAAGAGGCTAAATCGCGTCCACATGACTGGCCGCGTAATGATTGAATCGCATCGGGGATCCAGACACGTCTACGAAAAATCATTTAATAAATGCTTGGGCGGGAAAAACTGCCTGAAACGTGTCTGAGTATCTCGCTGCGATTCAGACCGGCGCTGACTCCCAGGTGGCACGCAGACCCATGCAGGCCATTGACCGGTCTGCGCGTGAATTGCGTCATACCAGATGGCCGTGATTCACTGAGATGCGTCGCCCCAGAGCGACGCGATACTAGATGCTTGAAACGCATCCTCTGAACCGCGCGGTTCAAAGTCCAGACCAAAAATGCAGAAAAACTCAGAAACTCCGAGGTTTGTCCATGCAACACTTATATCATCTAAACTAGGGATTTTCAGACAAAAGTCTCAACATGAAAGTTGTTGGGAACATGACAGAGGAGAGAACTATTATTTTTAAATAATTTTAAACGACCTCGAGATGTGCGATAAATCAACAAGAACGTAAAAAGTCTTAGACATGCGCGACTTTGGCAAAACGCCTATAACTCTACATGTACTCATTGGAATTCAATGAAATTAGCGGGAAACGAAAGTTAACTTGATGCTCTACACATTGGTATAAGACTTATTAATTTTTGGCCTGAGAAAACCTACCTTCTGGGTTGATGAAGTTTCATTGTTTAGAAGACCTCATTCTGACTGCCTGTGAAGAACGCCTAATACCCCCAGTGTATTGCCATGAAATTATGCATTCCACTTGGGTTAGAACATAGACTTGACCTCTTTCTAGGGCTGTAAGTCTTGCTTGATGCGATTTAGTTTTACCTACCTTTGCTCGACTCCAAGGGGACGGGTTGCACAGGTCGTAGTAGACGAACAGGGGAAGAAGATGACCTTCTTTTGGTCGTTCCACAGCTCCACAGCCGCCAAGAACTCTTCCACATGACCCCAACAAGTTTCAAAACTCTTCCTTAGAGTTTGGTGGAGAGTATTTAAGCATCCATGGGTTTTAGGAGTCCGAATGTAACAAGGAAAGCCAAGTTGCAGTTTCAGCACATTACTTTCCTAATTAAAGATTTCCTCCTCCATTGGAGTGCCTTGGCCATCAAGCAATCCCAAAGGATGGCTAGGCACGAATTTGGCTTGCCAAGAGTGCATGATCTATCCCAATCCAACTCTAATTGCCTCTTTCTAATTTCAGCCTATTTAGGTTACGAATTTCCATGTATTTTCTTGCTTCATTTGATTTTGGGCCAAAATGTCCATTGACCCAATTATGATATTGGGTCATTAAATATAATGTGGAAGTCTCTCCAACATTTTTATTTAATTTATGATGCGTCGTACTTCCGTATTAACGGTTTTCCGACTTGTTTCCTTATTTGGATAATCGGTCACCATGCGATGTACACTTGGTTAATAAAATTTTTCATCGCATGAATTTCATAGTGAAACACTTAGGAATAATGTGTGGGGGTGGTTTATAATTTTTTCAGAATTTTCTGATGTGTTTTAGCACATACGATAATGATATGTATGTGTAAATACTCTGATATTATGGAAATTATTTATTTCCATTTATTTGAACTTTTATGTAATTAAAATTTCCAGGGTGCTACAGAAGGTGTATTTCAAGGGAGGACATGCGTCCCCAACAATGAAGAATTGAAGAGGAAGCTAATGGATGAAGCTCACAAGACAAAGTATACTATTCATCTTGGAGGTACCAAAATGCATCAAGACATGAAAAGAACGTTTTGGTGGCTGAACATGAAGAGAGAGGTAGCTGAACATGCCGCTCATTGCCTTACTTGTCAACAGGTAAAGGCGGAATGCATGCGCCCTGCTGGCATACTTAGACCACTAGATATCCGGAGTGGAAATGGTAAAGCATTGGCATGGACTTCATCATGGCTTTACCTAGAACTCGTGGTGGACTTGACGCCATATGGGTCATTGTCGACCGATTGACCAAATTGCACACTTTCTACCTGTAAAGAGTAAGTGGTCTGGGAAGTATTAGCTGCTTTGTATTCAAG
>JACBKR010005990.1:0-15113 GCA_014218235.1 Colocasia esculenta | reverse complement strand
TCTAGTACACATCGACTTTCTTTATGTTTACAACAATTTCATTAGAATCATAACGATTTCCACACTTCTATTCATTTCATTTCACAAGGATTTATTGAGTATCATACCGATTTCTATTTCATAACAATTCGATCTCACAACGATTTGGTTCTTGTAACGATTGAGACAACAACTTGGTCTCACATCGATTTGCCTTCACAATGATTCGATAAGTTCCACATCGATTTGGTAGTTCATAACGATTCGATAAGCTCCACATCGATTGTGTCTTCATAACGATTCGATAAGTTCCACATCGATTGATTTTCATAACGATTCGATAAGTCCACATCGATGGGTCTTCATAACGATTCGATAAGTTCCACATCGATTTGGTCTTCATAACGATTCGATAAGTTACAAAACGACTTGGTCAGTGTAACGACTCGATAAGTTACACACGATTTTCTTGCTGTAACGATTCGATAAGCACAACAACGAATTAGTCTGTGTAACGATTCGATAAAGCAAAACAAGCGATTTGATCACTACATCGACTTGATAAGTGAAACGATTTGGTTTATAACAACTCATTCATAACGACTTGCTCATAACGATTTGCTATACTCTTGTAGCAACCCGAAAAAATTAATACTTAAAAAATCTGAAATAATAATTCTCTTTAAAACGAAATAATAGAAACTACGTATCACTACATATGTGCAAGAATACATCAAAAAATTTCTGAAAAATGATAAAACCCTAAACATTATTCTACGTGGTTCCGACGAAGAAATTCATGCAACGGAAAATCCTACTGGCCAAGTGTACGTTGCAATGTGACGAATTATCCAAATTAGGAAACTAAGTCGGAAAACTGTTAAACGGAAAGATAACGCGCCCAAAAATTAAATGAACATGTCGGAGAGACTTCCAACATCATGTGATGATTAACCATTATCGGGTTTAGACCAATGGACTCTCATCCCATGAATAATTCAAATAAGAAAATGCAATAAAATTCATAACTCTATTCCCTAATTAACAAAAAGGGAAAACCTATAAGATAAATTCCAATAAATAATGGGCTTGGTTAAGGACCATTAGAATTAGTGGGACCAAAATAAGGATTTTAAAAGAAGAATAATGGGAAAATACCCTAAATTCGCAACTAAATAGTACTTAAATATAAAAGAGGCATTTAATGCATTAAATAAACAATTTGGGTTGGAATTGGATTCCTAAACCTACCCTAGTTGCTTGGCCACGAATTTAGCTCCCTTCCCAACCCAAATAGAAAGTTCTAATACTTAGAAAGGGAAGAGGAAATAGGAAATTCGGAAGTAAATAGGAGTTAGAGTCTATTACGAAATAGAAAGCAAAGAAGCATAAACACTCTCTTATCACCCAAGCCGGCCCTAGCTCATTGCTGGGACTTGCTGAAGGTGGAGAAGAAGCCAAGGAGAGGAGAATCGTTGGGGGGAGAAGGCTTCATCAAGCCTTTATCCGGTTTCTTCAAGTTCTAGCCCTAAAGAGTAAACGACTAAAGGTAGGCATTCTCATGAGAAAAACCTAATTAATTTCGTCTGTAGATTGTTCCATGTACTAGGAACAAAACCCTCAAGTTTCATATTTTTCCATCGAGCCAATCTTTTATGGTTGATTTTTGAAGTTCTGCAAACACCATGACCCGACCCTTCTTCTTTATTCTTGATCTCCATGTATACTCAACCTCGTGCTCTCAAATTTTAACTGGAGTTATTGATGGATGTTAGGCATCTTTTCCCCTAGAAGCCCTAATTTCATCCATCCTTCGTCACGAATTAAATCTTGCATCATCTTGATGATGTACTGCCGTGATTTAACCTTGACTTGGTTACAAGTTCCATACCTCTTTGTGGAGAGTCGTTTTGGACCAGTGTTCAACATAGAACTTGTTACTCTATAAGTCTACTTTCATTTGGCACTAGTTTCTCTAATTTTCGTTGACCGTGCTGAGAGTATTAATCCAAACATGAACATTGTGTCAGATTCAGTAGTCAGTCCCAATAGTCTTATTACATAGACAAACGACCTTTGTTTCTCGATTATTTGCTACTGTACAAAGTATTAGAAGTACTCATTAAAAAGTGGGTTTCACCCGATTTGGATCACCTAGCATTTGTTTTGATTTTTCAAACCACAGTGTCAAACCTAAATCCAAGTCAGAGTTGGAAATAGAGTAGTAGAAAAAGTAACCCAACGTCATTTTCAGGTAGCGACAGGTCGACACGTCGCTACCATAAAGCAAAAACATCATGGTCGCGACCCATACAAAATCAGACAGTTTTGTGGTCTTCTTCAGAAGGCAACAAGATGATGGTCGCCTTCACTTTCAGAAGGCGACAGGCAATGTGTCGTTCTGCCTATGTCCACTTATCGGCCATAACTTTTATATAGACCTCGGATTGACGAGCCATTTCTTTGCTGGTTTCTTCATTTCAAAGGGCTTATATGGTATATTCATGTGTGATATTTGAATAAAAAATAATGAGTTATGACCTAAGGAAGTGAGGGATGGAACGCATTGGCCTCTAAAAGGCATACGTCTTGGTTCCATCGTTTTGTGTGGTCCTTGCATGTGTGGAGTTTGATCTATTCTAGGAAGGTCTAGAAAGTATTATCATGCAATTAACAACCCATATGAAAGTTTAAAACATGTTCACATGATTTTTAATTGATCTTAAGTTCATGATCATGCTCTCTACCTACCGCTTATTCACTTTCTTGCCTTGTTAACGAACTTGCTAAAAACGCATAGTTACTTGCTAAATTGGTCATGCATGTTTTAGTACTCATGATATTGCCATATATAGAGTTTCCAAAATAAAGTTTCCATAAACGAAGTTTTTATAACTAGAGTTTCCATAATCGAATTCACATACGCACTTGAGCGATTCTCACGCGCGGGGCATGCGCATACACATCTAGCACGATAGAAAAGCCCCTTCGTGATAAACCGTTTCAATGCACGATTCCTAAGAGAAAGAATCATCAAATCTGGAAGGTAGTGAACAGTGGGACATATGAGCTCCCGAGGATGAAGAAAAATGGATGACAGAGCATGTCAGAAGAGGATTTACAGACCATATTGCTGATTACACAGTTTATCCCATACTGTGTGTGTGTGGATTGAAAAGTTTATCAAACCTTGAATTGTGAATCAGCGGAAATAAACTGTGTGTAATCAGCAGTTGGCAAGCTGTGAGTCAGCGTTCAAGCTGTGAGTCAGCAGGTGTTTGAAGCTGTGAATCAGCGCGTTTAGTGAAGCCTCACTTGGTTTGAGTGAGGGGTGGACGTAGGTCTCCGTCTGGGAGCCGAACCACCTAAAAAATCTCTTGTGCAATGGTTTGATCTATTTTCAATAGATGCTTGCATAGGTTTCTGCATTCACATTGCTTATCTAATTTCCCTCACATCAATTCACTCATTCACATTAGTTCAGTAAAATTGTGAGTCTGTTTAGATCTTTAATGTGAAGTAATTTTTAATAGCTTAAGCTTCCGTTGAGTTTGTTATAGATCTATTCAACCCCCCCCCCCCCCCCCCCCCCTTCTAGATTGTTCACACCTGTGAAATCGATCCACAATTGGTATCAGAGCCTAGGCTCTCTATTCTGGTGTTTAACATCCCGTAGAGTACATGTGAAATGGATCTAAGGGGATATGCCAGAAGGGCATTCAATGTATAGACCTCCTTATTTTGATGGATCAAACTATACTTACTGGAAAACTCATATGCAGGTTTTCTTAAGAGCCCAGAATCATCAAATCTGGAAGGTAGTGAACAGTGGACCATATGAGCTCCAGAGGATGAAGAAAAATGGACGACAGAGCAGGTCAAGAAGTCAAATGCTATTGGAGTGCAATGAACATCATGCACTGCTTCCTTCACCCAACGGAGTTTCAAGAGTCTCCTCATGTGCAACTGCAAAGAAGTATGGGATCGTCTAATGGTAATTTACGAAGGTACTTCTGAGGTATAGGAAACTAAACTCAATTTGTTAATTTCTGAGTATGAAGCCTTTAAAATGGAAAATGATGAAACCATCTCAGAGATGTATGGTAGGTTAACTCTTTTGACAAATGGCTTGATAAGTCTAGAAAAACATTTACTGAATATGAACTTGTCAGAAAAAATTTTAGATCCTTAACTTCTATTTGGCATACAAAAGCTACTGTAGTTGAAGAGTCTAGGAATTTGTCACTATGACTGTTGATCAATGATGGCTCCTTAATGACATATGAGTTGGGTTTGAAAAGGACAGATAATGATGTTAAGAAAAAGAAGTCACTAGCACTTAAAGCAGGTCCTAGTGTGAAAGAATCAACTGAGGAAGAAGAATTTTCAAGCTCAGGTGACTCAAGTGAATTTGCCTTGCTTACAAGGAAATTCAGAAAGTTTTTAAGAAAAGAAGGTAAAACATTCTTAAAAGGAGAACTCAGGTAGACAACTCTTCCAAACAGAAACATTTTGCTAACAAAAGTTTTAACAGAATTGTTTGTTACAATTGTAGAAAAACAGGACATGTCAAACCAGAATGCCCAGATGCTCAGAAGAAGATTCAACCAAAGTGGAAGAAAAATCAACCTAGACTATGATAGGAACTTGGAGTGAGAAGAAGAGGATGAGGAAGAAGAAAATTCAGAAGATGATGAGGATGAGAGCAAAGATATGCTTCATGGCCAGGGAAAGCTTTAATGGTTCGGTAAATTCCAACTGTTCCCTCAACTCATGTTCTGACACGTGATAATGAGGAATTGTCTTATGATGAATTGAAAACTCTTTGTGAACATTTGTGTAAAGAATAAAGAAAATGAAACAAAACAACAGTGTGCTGTTTGTGACAGTCAGAGTGCAATTCACCTTGCCAAGAACCTGTCTTCCATGCAAGGACGAAGCATACAGTTGAAGTATCACTTTATCCGTGGGTTGATTGAAGATGGTACTCTACTGCTTGAGAAGATACGGGGACAGAAAATCCTGCAGACATGTTGACAAAGGTGGTCACAAGAGAGAAACTGAAGCTATGCCAAGCTTCAGTTAGTCTCATGAATGATTGATGGAGGGATGCCATAGCCAGCTTTTCTTTTGCTGCATAAGGAGGATCAAGACTTTGAGATGCCTGCTATTGTTTGGAGTTCAGACTCAAAGTGGGAGATTGTTAGAGTGTGGAGTCAGAATTTAATAATGTGGATCAATACAGGGGGTCTAGGTCGTAGATCAGAAAGTGAATGAGTCGAGTCGAAGTGTAACGACCCTCTTCATATCGGTACGATTATACCAATCCCATCGGCATAAAGGGCGTCGTCACAGTGGGACATGTACCCAACACTAGTCGATAGGTTGATATGTACCTGGATAGCAATAGAATACAGCGAAATAAAATGAAGAACTCAATTTTTAATCCATCACCAACACACATTCCACAATCTAAATAGCGAACTAGAAAGACAATGTCCACATTAATACAAGATAAAAGAACTACATTGTCCAAATTGTCCATACAATAATTCCTTCATGTATGAGAAAAGAAAATTACAACTAGTAGCGGCTCCGCAAAATAGTCTTCTAAAAGGCGATCCTTACTAAGCTTCCTTCTAGTACGCGATACCTATCAACCTGTACGCCGAAGCAAGAGTGAGTCCAAAGACTCAGCAAGCAAACCAAGACTTGACTTCAACATGTCACATCATTCTAAGCCATTACATTAAAAAGATGCACACTATCATCAAATCACAAAGGTACACATGGTCCTTACTCTTAACTAGCAACACATATTATTCACATGAGCATGCTTAGTCTATCATATTTCTATTCTAAATCATGAGCATTACATCATACACATGTACATATTCCATACACCTAACATGTAGCATGATTCGTCCACACATTCTTTTTCATTCCATAGATGTCTCTATCACTAAAACATAAATTTGAGCATAAGGGAAAAGAACAAGCTAGCATGATGACTACTTTCTTTTCACGTGCACTTTTTGTATCTAATTGAACAATTCACTTGCTGTTTTAACATAATGAAATCACATGCACATAGCTCCACATTTTTATAGCATGAATCGAAGGTTAAAACATGGTAAATCCATTTAGCAACAATAAACACTTAAGCATGAAACTATATACTAATCGAGCGTTTTAACTAGCATGGAATCCAAGTATTATTCATGCATTCACCATGTACATAATCACACTTTACTTGCTGTTCTTATATGCATCACATTCAATTACATGGATCTATAATTATTCACATATTATCTTATCCCCTCGACAAGTCTACATATTCATATTTTGTGTTGCATAAGTAACATGGTTGTCTAAGTTTACTCACATACACCATTACATGACGAATTGTAACCTACATAATATGATACTAAGCATGGCATTTCAATTGAGCTATTGACATATGGAAAACATAAACATAGCATGCTAATAAACTAGTTTTCACATGCAAGTACACTCTCATTTGCATTAACTCTCCCTCACATCTCATTTCACATAATTATCATATCATTTACTCTTGTTTTCACTTATCACATATCATATCATTTGCACTCACCATGTGCCACATTCACATATCATTTCACTCTTTATTCATATTTCATTGCTTAAACAAATTGCCATGACACATAGTCCTAACCACCAGTAGAGGACACTAACAAATATCTCATTCTCATAACTCATCGCATAACACAACGCATAACACATAACACAACTCTTAATCACATACCCACCACCTAGGCAATACAGTGGTGAATCTTGGTAACTGCGCAGACCGGGAGAAGCCCTCTCCACCCTATCCAGTGGTACTTGTCCACCTCCGGGATTCCCCTAATGCCTTTAGGACGAACTTTTCACTCACATAGAGTTTTCCATAGGGACTTTTCTATGTACAACTCTCGAGGCCCCTAGGGTAGCCGTGTCATTTTGGCCCAATTATTACACATTACATTCACTTTATCGCATTTTCACACATTATTCACTTGTTTTACTTATTCTGTTGAATCATTTTATATGTTTCATCCATAAATTCCACATGTCTCAGTTAACCCTAACATGATACTACTGTAACAGAAATCAAACATTCAGTACCTTACACTAATCCGGTTGATCATACATAATCAATCATGTTCATATTAGCATGCGTGGAACACTTGTTTTCGCGTGGAAATTTCATAGAGCACTTTACAGTTATCAATTAACATGAGAATTTAACCACAGACTAATTTCAGGTTTATGATCACACATGCAAATTTTCATATTTTTCTGAATCATATTACATTTAAAGAAATTAAAACATTCAATCTCATGCCATTTATAATTCGATTTATCATGGAACATAACATGAATGTTCGAATTGACTTCACAGGTCTATACCTATCATTCATAATGTCACAGAAATTTTCCCCGAAATTTTTGCACAACATGCAAATTTTCCGGAGTCTTAAACCAATCTAGGCATGCTCTCTATTTCCTAATACAAAAATTTTAACCAGTTTCATATTCATGAGAAAATTCCCAAATTTTCGGGACATGGACTGACATGCATTTACCTCATCTGAAAATTTTATGGAAGTCTAATTACACATGGATCATGCAAACAGTAAGCTACCATACCCATGTTCTTCATTTCACATGCATTTCACATAATTCTAACAATTTAGATAAATCACAGAAAAATATAAAAGTCTCTCAAACACATTCCATTAACCATATTACATAACATATAGTGCTTACAATATATCCTCATGCGAAACACATCGGAAATTTATCATATAGGAGGAGAGAACAGCTCACTGTTCTGTCCTGAGGAACTTAACGGCGTAGTCTGGCCGTTTAAAGGATATTAACGGCAGTATCGATGGCCGCTAATAGAAGAACTTGGCGGCAAGTGATCTTGCCGTCGAGTTCCTGTCTGTGCAAAAGACAGACCGAGCTCCAAATACAAGAAGAATAGGGGGCTCCAGGACACGATAAAAACCCACAATTTTCCTAGGACTTAGGGGACATGCACAACCTGAAGGTCTAGGGTTACTTGCCTCTAAAAAAATCTACAAAGATCAGAATATGTTGATGAAGCCCTTTTCGGCCATGCAAAGAGGTGCTAGAAACTCCTTCGATCTTCTTCTCCTGTCGATGTAGATGGCTCCTCGGAGTTGGGATCCCTTCTTGGATGTATTGGCTGTCCTCCAGACGTTGTAGCTCCTTGGGGAACACCTCCAGTCGACGGATCAAAGGCCACAAACTTCAGGTTTTCTCTTGTTCTCAGCTAGGTTTCCTTCTCTTGCAAAGAGTCAAGAAAGGGTTTTGGGGTTGCAAAAGGGGTTTGTTTATAGGAGAATGGGTTTGGGATAACCGGAGGGGTGATGTGAAGCCCTGATAGCCGTTGGGGACATCTCCCCAATGGCTGGGCTCGCTTGCCACCGGAATTCCGGGGTCTGCAACGCATGCATGTCAGAGAAGTAAACGTCCACATCTCTGGACGGTTATATAAGAATTGGCGTCCATCGATATTGACGCCGACTCCTCATGGACGTCCGTCCATGTTGACGCCAATGGCCCTTCGGCCAGAACATAAAAACATGCAGAAATCATGTTCAACTTATACATATATACATACAATGTATGTAACATAGTATACACACTATCACACCATGCATTCAACCATATTTACCATATAATTATACACATGCATACATAAAACAACTAGCTAATACGTACGTAAATATCTACCTATGCGTACATGATGTTTTACATAAGCGTGACTCAACACGCGGCAAAATAAAATGACAAGAATTGCGAGGGCTTCACAATCATTAGGAGGCAATATGAATTAAGTTAGCTAGGAATAATCTATTCAACAAAATAGTTCTTGCATGCATACACTTGATTTGACATACATATAGTATACACACACGGATGTAACATACTTAGGTACATTATGCATGAAATAGATAGATACAACATGCGCACCGGTAATTAGATTAACTTGCACAACATTACTTAAGTACTATATGCATGGGATTCCTTAATATGCACAATATGCACAATTTAGCTAATTGCCTATTCTCACCTAAATATCATAAAAATACATGCATGTACGTCCATGAGGAGTATAGAATTATAATATACACTACTAAATACACCTACCATACTTGCGCTCTATATGTACATGCAATGTACGAAGTACAATGTACACATTAACTACACCATGCAAATGAACAACGTTTACAACTAAACATACACATGCATACATAAGTATACCAAGGTGTTATGTATGTAGAATTAGGTATACAATTATCACACGCATAAGATAACATACATACGTACATACACATATGCACTTCATACACTCTCACACAATATCCATGAAATAGGTAGTATAGGATATTCTTCAATATTTAGATAGTACATGCATAATATTATTCAAGTATTCTAAGTCTGAGATTCTTAGTATTCATAATACACCTCAATTAACTATTCCTCATTTCCACATGAATATCATATATATATATATATATATATATATATATATATATATATGCATGCATATGCTCAAGAGAAAAATCAAAATTTATAGTAGGCACAATGAATTACACATGCTATGCACACAACAAGTGAATATCCTCTCACCATATAAAAAGAATAAAAATTCGGGGTGTCATACTCTCCCCCTCTTGAAAAAGATCTTCGTCCTCGAAGATCGCATCGAGTACCTGTGGTGACGTCGTCGAGGTCATCACCAGCTACTCCTTGCTCCTTTATTGCCGTCGATGAAGCACCTCGTGGAGCGAACTTTGTCTTCAGATTCGGACACTCCTTAAGCTGATGCTCCTTGCTACCGCATTTAAGACACCTTCCTTCCTTTCTCCAACACGCGTTCCCGCCATGACGCTTCCCGCACTGGATGCACTCGGGTTTCTCGCTAATTGAGGTCACAGTTGATTGCGACTTTCCACGAGTTTCTCTTCTTCTTATCTTGCCTTTGGAATGGCTTGGTCACATCCTCCTTTGAAGTTGCCTCCCCCTCTTGGAGAGGTCCCTCTTCTTTCCTGCTTGGTTGCCACACCTAGAATTTCTTCCAAGGTACGAGAATCAAGCTCCAGAAGCTTAGCTCTCACTGAGGGTTTAAGCCCTTTCACGAAATTCTTCAACTTGCGGTTTTGCTCATACCTCCTAGACTGAGCACTACGTCTACCACGTCCAGCCATGGTCTGCAAAATAAGTAACTCAGTTAGAACCTAGGTTACTATATTCTAACTATTCTCCTTACTATCTTCCATCTATATTAGTAAATTCTATATATGGACAATTCCCTATGAAGACTTTAAATATTGTGACGGTGATGGTCTATCTATGTACAGTCTCAACCTGGTCTCTGATACCAATCTCTGTAACGACCCTCTTCATACCGGTACGATTATACCAATCCCCATCGGCATAAAGGGCGTCGTCACAGTGGGACATGTACCCAACACTAGTCGATAGGTTGATATGTACTTGGATAGCAATAGAATACAGCGGAATAAAATGAAGAACTCAATTTTTAATCCATCACCAACACACATTCCACAATCTAAATAGCGAACTAGAAAGACAATGTCCACATTAATACAAGATAAAAGAACTACATTGTCCAAATATTGTCCATACAATAATTCCTTTCATGTTATGAGAAAAAAAAAGTACAACTAGTAGCGGCTCCGCAAAATAGTCTTCTAAAAGGCGATCCTTACTAAGCTTCCTTCTAGTACGCGATACCTGTCAACCTGTACGCCGAAGCAAGAGTGAGTCCAAAGACTCAGCAAGCAAACCAAAGACTTGACTTCAACATGTCACACTCATTCTAAGCCATTAACATTAAAAGAGATGCACACTATCATCAAATCACAAAGGTACACATGGTCCTTACTCTTAACTAGCAACACATATTATATTCACATGAGCATGCTTAGTCTATCATATTTCTATTCTAAATCATGAGCATTACATCATACACATGTACATATTCCATACACCTAACATGTAGCATGATTCGTCCACACATTCTTTTTCATTCCATAGATGTCTCTATCACTAAAACATAAATTTGAGCATAAGGGAAAAGAACAAGCTAGCATGATGACTACTTTCTTTTCACGTGCACTTTTTGTATCTAATTGAACAATTCACTTGATGTTTTAACATAATGAAATCACATGCACATAGCTCCACATTTTTATAGCATGAATCGAAGGTTAAAACATGGTAAATCCATTTAGCAACAATAAACACTTAAGCATGAAACTATATACTAATCGAGCGTTTTAACTAGCATGGAATCCAAGTATTATTCATGCATTCACCATGTACATAATCACACTTTACTTGCTGTTCTTATATGCCTCATTCAATTACATGGATCTATAATTATTCACATATTATCTTATCCTCTCGACAAGTCTACATATTCATATTTTATGTTGCATAAGTAACATGGTTGTCTAAGTTTACTCACATACACATTACATGACGAATTGTAACCTACATAATATGATACTAAGCATGGCATTTCAATTGAGCTATTGACATATGGAAAACATAAACATAGCATGCTAATAAACTAGTTTTCACATGCAAGCACACTCTCATTTGCATTAACTCTCCTCACATCTCATTTCACATAATTATCATATCATTTACTCTTGTTTTCACTTATCACATATCATATCATTTGCACTCACCATGTGCCACATTCACATATCATTTCACTCTTTATTCATTTCATTGCTTAAACAAATGCCATGACACATAGTCCTAACCACCAGTAGAGGACACTAACAAATATCTCATTCTCATAACTCATCGCATAACACAACGCATAACACATAACACAACTCTTAATCACATACCCACCACCTAGGCAATACAGTGGTGAATCTTGGTAACTGCGCAGACCGGGAGAAGCCCTCTCCACCCTATCCAGTGGTACTTGTCCACCTCCGGGATTCCCCTAATGCCTTTAGGACGAACTTTTCACTCATAGAGTTTTCCATAGGGACTTTTCTATGTACAACTCTCGAGGCCCCTAGGGTAGCCGTGTCATTTTGGCCCAATTATTACACATTACATTCACTTTATCGCATTTTCACACATTATTCACTTGTTTTACTTATTCTGTTGAATCATTTTATATGTTTCATCCATAAATTCCACATGTCTCAGTTTCCTAACATGATACTACTGTTAACAGAAATCAAACTTTCAGTACCTTACACTAATCCGGTTGAATCATACATAATCAATCATGTTCATATTAGCATGCGTGGAACACTTGTTTTCGCGTGGAAATTTCATAGAGCACTTTACAGTTATCCAATTAACATGAGAATTTAACCACAGACTAATTTCAGGTTTATGATCACACATGCAAATTTTCATATTTTTATGAATCATATTACATTTACAGAAATTAAAACATTCAATCTCATGCCATTTATAATTCGATTTATCATGGAACATAACATGAATGTTCGAATTGACTGTTCACAGGTCTATACCTATCATTCATAATGTCACAGAAATTTTCCCCGAAATTTTTGCACAACATGCAAATTTTCCGGAGTCTTAAACCAATCTAGGCATGCTCTCTATTTCCTAATACAAAAATTTTAACCAGTTTCATATTCATGAGAAAATTCCCAAATTTTCGAGACATGGACTGACATGCATTTACCTCATCTGAAAATTTTATGGAAGTCTAATTACACATGGATCATGCAAACAGGAAGCTACCATACCCATGTTCTTCATTTCACATACATTTCACATAATTCTAACAATTTAGATAAATCACAGAAAAATATAAAAGTCTCTCAAACACATTCCATTAACCATATTACATACATATAGTGCTTACAATATATCCTCATGCGAAACACATCGGAAATTTATCATATAGGAGGAGAGAACAGATCACTGTTCTGTCCTGAGGAACTTAACGACGTAGTCTGGCCGTTTAAAGGATATTAACGGCAGTATCGATGGCCGCTAATAGAAGAACTTGGCGGCAAGTGATCTTGCCGTTGAGTTCCTATCTGTGCAAAAGACAGACCGAGCTCCAAATACAAGAAGAATAGGGGGCTCCAGGACACGATAAAAACCCACAATTTTTCCTAGGACTTAGGGGACATGCACAACCTGAAGGTCTAGGGTTTACTTGCCTCTAAAAAAATCTACAAAGATCAGAATATGTTGATGAAGCCCTTTTCGGCCCTGCCAAAGAGGTGCTCAGAAACTCCTTCGATCTTTTCTCTTGTCGATGTAGATAGCACCTCAGAGTTGGGATCCCTTCTTGGATGTATTGGCTGTCCTACAAACGTTGTAGCTCCTTGGGAAACACCTCCAGTCGACGGATCAAAGGCCACAAACTTCAGGTTTTCTCTTGTTCTCAGCTAGGGTTTCCTTCTCTTTGCAAAGAGTCAAGAGAGGGTTTTGGGGTTGCAAAAGGGGTTTGTTTATAGGAGAATGGGTTTGGGATAACCGGAGGGGTGATGTGAAGCCCTGATAGCCGTTGGGGACATCTCCCCAATGGCTGGGCTCGCTTGCCACCGGAATTTCGGGGTCTGCAACGCATGCATGTCAGAGAAGTAAACGTCCACATCTCTGGACGGTTATATAAGAATTGGCGTCCATCGATATTGACGCCGACTCCTCATGGACGTCCGTCCATGTTGACGCCAATTGGCCCTTCGGCCAGAACTTAAAAACATGCAGAAATCATGTTCAACTTATACATATATACATACAATGTATGTAACATAGTATACACACTATCACACCATGCATTCAAACCATATTTACCATATAATTATACACATGCATACATAAATACAACTAGCTAATACATACGTAGATATCTACCTATGCGTACATGATGTTTTACATAAGCGTGACTCAACACGCAGCAAAATAAAATGACAAGAATTGCGAGGGCTTCACAATCATTAGGAGGCAATATGAATTAAATTAGCTAGGAATAATCTATTCAACAAAATAGTTCTTGCATGCATACACTTGATTTGACATACATATAGTATACACACACGGATGTAACATACTTAGGTCAATTATGCATGAAATAGATAGATACAACATGCGCACCGGTAATTAGATTAACTTGCACAACATTACTTAAGTACTATATGCATGGGATTCCTTAATATGCACAATATGCACGATTTAGCTAATTGCCTATTCTCACCAAAATATCATAAAAATACATGCATGTACGTCCATGAGGAGTATAGAATTATAATATACACTACTAATACACCTACCATACTTGCGCTCTATATGTACATGCAATGTACGAAGTACAATGTACACATTACTACACCATGCAAATGAACAACGTTTACAACTAACATACACATGCATACATAAGTATACCAAAGTGTTATGTATGTAGAATTAGGTATACAATTATCACACGCATAAGATAACATACATACGTACATACACATATGCACTTCATACACTCTCACACAATATCCATGAAATAGGTAGTATAGGATATTCTTCAATATTTAGATAGTACATGCATAATATTATTCAAGTATTCTAAGTCTGAGATTCTTAGTATTCATAATACACCTCAATTTAACTAATTCCTCATTTCCACATGAATTATCATTATATATATATAATATCTATATATATATAGTGTGTGTGTGTGTTGTGTGTGCATGCATATGCTCAAGAGAAAAATCAAATTTATAGTAGGCACAAATTACACTTGCCATGCACACAACAAGTGAATATCCTCTCACCATATAAAAGGAATAAAAATTCGGGGTGTCATACGAAGTCTTCAAGGAAGTCAACTTCCGCAGTCGACTTCAGCATTCGACCAGCAGTTGACTTCAGCATTCGACTTTAGCAGTGGGAGTCAGCAGTCGACTTCAGCATTCGACTTCAGCATTGGGAGTCAGCAGTCAACTTCAACATTCGACTTCAGCAGTGGGAAGTCAGCAGTCGAATTTTGCATTCAACTTTAGCAGTCGAATTTCTCAAGGTAGTCGACTTCTCAACCCAGGACA
>JACBKR010005989.1:0-15149 GCA_014218235.1 Colocasia esculenta | reverse complement strand
GCTATTTATATTGCAGACAATTGATTCAGAATTAATACAAAAAATCCACAACTCACTGATTTTGAGGTTGAAAAAGAACGAGAGAAGTCATTGGCCTTATGGCTAAGATAACGCGTAAGTGTACACCGTCAAAGAGTATTCAACAAAATTCATTTCATTTTATAACTAGCCTTTTCTACACGCAGGTGCAAGAAGGTTTAATTACTGATGAAAGAGTTCGTCAGGTAGCCTACGGCCCATCCAAAATTGCACAGAATTATCCTGGATTTATTGTCAATGGGTATAGGTTTCATACGAAAGACTATGGGCAGAATAAATCTACCATGAACAGTGGCGTATGCGTAAAAGGAAGTACATACAATGAAGTGAGTATGACTACTATGGTATTGTAGAGGAGATCCTACAATTGCAATATCTAGGACAAGACAATCATATATTCTTGTTCAAGTGTCATTGGTTTGATCCGAATTCCATTCGAAATGACACAACACATGGGATTGTCGAGCTTAAACATAAGTCAAAATTGAATACTTATGAGCCATTCATCTTAGCCACACAAGCCCAGCAAGTGTATTATACAAGCTATCCTTCATGTACAAACAAAGAACGAAATGATTGGTGGGTAGTTTGCAGAGTTAAGTCAAGACTATTCTCTGATTATGAATTGGACATGACTGATCAGACAGCTGAAGAGATCAACGCAGAATTCTTTCAAGAAGACTTTGTTGAAGATGTAGAGTTGACAACTCATATTGGAGAAGACGAATCTGAAGCACCATGTCCTTGTCTCACGGAAATGAGGTCGAAGAACTCGATCCACGTGAGATGAAAGACAGTAGTGCTCGTCGTACAGATATTGAATATGAAAGTTCTGGTGAGGAAGAGGAATATACCAGTGATGAATGTGAAGATGATGATGAAGATGAGGTTGAATTAGACATATCGTCATCATCTGAGGAGGAAATGGATATCAATTAAACTATGGTAGAATTTTTTCATACTTGTAGAGTATATTTAAATCAGCTCACTTTCAATATAAGCAATTGACTAGTAAACATTATGATTTTATGTTCTCTATGAAGATATGGTGCGTGGAGGAAGATCTGGTAGCAGTTCTAGGAGGGGCATTCGTGGGAGGGCTTTGTTCCCCGCATCTGGTATGTATATTTTTCTAATAACGTCATCAGCTGTGTATTTTTCTCTGTATATTATTTATGTGTACTTGTGTAGTGTTAATGCCATTAAAATTGTTACAGTTTCTGCTTCTCCTTCGAGTGAGCGGACACCTCCTCTACCTAGCGGACTAGGTATGTATATTTCAATTTTCAAGTATTTTTTTAGTCATTATTTACACATATTATTAATGTTATTAGAATTGTTACAGTTGCTGGTCCTTCTTCTGCATCTCCTAGCGTGCCTGCAGGTATGTATATTTCAATTTCCAAATATTTTTGTAGTAATTATTTATATATATTATTAATGTTATTAGAATTGCTACAGTTGCTGGTCCTTCTTCTGCATCTCCTAGCGTGCCTGCAGGTATGTATATTTCAATTTCCAAGTATTTTTGTAGTAATTATTTATATATATATTAATGTTATTAGAATTGCTACAGTTTCTAGTTCTTCTGCTCCTACCGTGCCTGCAGGTATGTATATTTACAAATGTACTTTTATTGTGCATTCATCTTCCTCATTACTTATGGTTTCTATTCTAGTTACAGCTGTTGGTGCATCCTCCGAGTCTCCTCCTGTAGTAGCTGGTATGTATATGTAAAATTATACTTTAATGTATGCATTAATTCTGATGCCATTAAAATGTCACATGCTCAGGTCACTCTACACATTCTCCAGATGCACCAGTAGATTTGTATATTTAACTGTTAGGGTATTTCTGTAGTCATTATTTAGTATTTTTGTACATTACTCATGTTGTTCATCATTATTTTCCAGGTTCGGTGCCAGAGGATGCTGGTAGTCTGCAGGAGGGCAGAGGTAGTTTTTATGAGAGCACTCTGCGGGAGGTTTGGATTAATGGGTACGTAATCAACAAGTATGTATTTCTTATGGGCAATGAAGTGAATTTAGTTCAGAAATTGACATTATGCAGTTACATCATTGCAGTGATAAAATAGAGCCTACTCAAGCATCTCAATTCATCACAAAGCGTTACAAGCACATTTTCCTGGGCCAATTCATAGATTCAATGATTTTCCGATGGAGGTCCAGGAGCACTTGTATCAGATGTTCATGGTATGTAATTTCGTATTGTAATTTAATTCTTATCGTATTCATACATGCAGTTCACTAACTCTTATGTATATAGAGCCAGCATCGATTCACGAGTCGTACGGACGAGGCGCGGTCTCGATTTGTATGGACGATGACCGCAAGATCAAATTTCAAGCATTTGATGTATAACGTGAGAAAAAATGCAGAGAAACATTCTCAGAGTGCAGACCCGACTCTTTGGAGGGAGCGGGCGCCCAGTTGGATGAGGGGAGAATATTGGGAAACTCTTTGCAACATCTGGGCTGCAGAGAGATGGCAACAAACATCCTCAATAATGAAAGTTAATCGGGCTGCGAATCCAGAAGCAAACATGCATACTGGTGGGTCTGTCTCTTTTGCGACCCATCAGTCCAGATTGGTAAGTAATTTGTCCATTTCTGGTCTCTTTTATTTATAAAGGTACTCATTTATGTCATGTTTTTTCTGTGAAATAGGAGAAGGAGCTAAAAAGGCAGCTGACATTTTCCGAGGTGTTCGATAGAACACACAAGAAAAAAGGAACGGATGCATACATTAGCGATAGAGCCCGAGTGGTTGCAGTAAGTATTTAGAAGATATTCACTATTTAATTTTTCACATTAATATGAATATTAACTACTATTGTTTTTTCTGGTTTTTGCAGGAGTCATACAACCAACAAATGACAGAGAAGTACGTCGGGGAGGACGAGCAGCCGCCGTTAGATCCTGAGGTATGGGTTGCGGCATCTGGGGCCCCAAAGAAAGGCCATGTGTATGGTTTTGGGCACAGCATCGACACGAGCCAGGTGTTATCTGGAGGATCCAGCTCAGGGTCACAGACCAGTGCATTCCACGCAGGAGTTGGTACTCCAGGTACTTCTCTAGGACAGCTGATGGGCTTCATTGACAGTAGGATATCGGGCTTAGAGTCTCGTCTGACGGATTCGATGGAGACTCGTCTAGCCCAGATGCAGATGCAGGTGACCGATGCACTACAGCCCAGCTCTCCCAGTCCCTCTCCCAGGTTATCTCCCAGGCCTTCTCCCAGATCAACATTCCTCCTCCACAGGCAGCACCTCCTCCACAGGCAGCACCATCGACATCAGCACACGCCCCTCACGTGAGTAAATTTATTTTATTTCAGAGGTTTAATTTTAACAGTTAACTTAGTTTAACTTTAATTTGGGTTGATCGACACAAATTTCTTGTTAAGCGAGTTAGGTTAGTTAAAAAGGGAGAACTTAGGTAGGTTTGAGGGACCAAAATTAGAAATACTCATCCGATTGACCTCCGGTTTGTTCCAGCACGGTCGGGCCGATGAGTGTGACTTGTGGAAACTGACGGAGTTCAATTCGGACTCCCGGTTTGACCTCGACGCTCCAAGTCGTCTTAACCAAGTTAGTTTAGTTAAAAATGGAAAACTTCGGTTTGAGGGACCAAAATTAGAAATACTCATCCGATTGGCCTCCGGTTTGTTCCAGCACGGTCGGGCCGATGAGTGTGACTTGTGGAAACTGACGGAGTTCAATTCGGACTCCCGTTTTGACTGCGACGCTCCAAGTCGTCTTAACCATGTTAGTTTAGTTAAAAAATGAAAAACTTCGGTTTGAGGGACCAAAATTAGAAATACTCATCCGATTGGCTTCCGGTTTGTTCAGCACGGTCGGGCCGATGAGTGTGACTTGTGGAAACTGACGGAGTTCATTCGGACTCCCGGTTTGACCTCGACGCTCCAAGTCGTCTTAACCAAGTTAGTTTAGTTAAAAAATAAAAAACTTCAGTTTGAGGGACCAAAATTAGAAATACTCATCCGATTGGCCTCCGGTTTGTTCCAGCACGGTCGGGCCGATGAGTGTGACTTGTGGAAATGACGGAGTTCAATCGAACTCCCGGTTTGACCTCGACGCTCCAAGTCGTCTTAACCAAGTTAGTTTAGTTAAAAATGGAAAACTTCGGTTTGAGGGACCAAAATTAGAAATACTCATCCGATTGGCCTCCGGTTTGTTCTAGCACGGTCGGGCCGATGAGTGTGACTTGTGGAAACTGACGGAGTTCAATTCGGACTCCCGGTTTGACTGCGACGCCCAAGTCGTCTTAACCATGTTAGTTTAGTTAAAAAATGAAAAACTTCGGTTTGAGGGACCAAAATTAGAAATACTCATCCGATTGGCCTCCGGTTTGTCCAGCACGGTCGGGCCGATGAGTGTGACTTGTGGAAACTGACGGAGTTCAACTCGGACTCCCGTTTGACCTCGACGCTCCAAGTCGTCTTAACCAAGTTAGTTTAGTTAAAAAATAAAAAACTTCGATTTGAGGGTCCAATGTTAGAAATACTTTCCGATTGGCCTCCGGTTTGTTCCAGCACGGTCGGGCCGATGAGTGTGACTTGTGGAAACTGACGGAGTTCAAATCGGACTCCCGGTTTGACCTCGACGCTCCAAGTCGTCTTAACCAAGTTAGTTTAGTTAAAAAATGAAAAACTTTGGTTTGAGGGACCAAAATTAGAAATACTCATCCATTGGCCTTCGGTTTGTTCCAGCACGGTCGGGTCGATGAGTGTGACTTGTGGAAACTGACGGAGTTAATTATTCGGACTCCCGGTTTGACTGCGACGCTCCAAGTCGTCTTAACCATGTTAGTTTAGTTAAAAAATGAAAAACTTCGGTTTGAGGGACCAAAATTAGAAATACTCATCCGATTGACCTCCGGTTTGTTCCAGCACGGTCGCCGATGAGTGTGACTTGTGGAAACTGACGGAGTTCAATTCGGACTCCCGGTTTGACCTCGACGCTCCAAGTCGTCTTAACCAAGTTAGTTTAGTAAAAAATAAAAAACTTCGATTGAGGTCCAATGTTAGAATACTCTTCCGATTGGCCCCCGGTTTGTTCCAGCACGGTCGGGCCGATGAGTGTGACTTGTGGAAACTGACGGAGTTCAAATCGGACTCCCGTTTGACCTCGACGCTCCAAGTCGTCTTAACCAAGTTAGTTTAGTTAAAAATGGAAAACATCGGTTTGAGGGACCAAAATTAGAAATACTCATCCGATTGGCCTCCAGTTTGTTCTAGCACGGTCGGGCCGATGAGTGTGACTTGTGGAAACTGACGGAGTTCAATTCGGACTCCCGGTTTGACCTCGACGCTCCAAGTCGTCTTAACCAAGTTAGTTTAGTTAAAAAATGAAAAACTTCGGTTTGAGGGACCAAAATTAGAAATACTCATTCGATTGGCCTCCGGTTTGTTCCAGCACGGTCGGGCCGATGAGTGTGACTTGTGGAAACTGACGGAGTTCAATTCGGACTCCCGGTTTGACCTCGACGCTCCAAGTCGTCTTAACCAAGTTAGTTTAGTTAAAAAATAAAAACTTCGATTTTAGGGTCCAATGTTAGAAATACTCATCCGATTGGCCTCCGGTTTGTTCCAGCACAGTCGGGCCGATGAGTGTGACTTGTGGAAACTGACGGAGTTCAATTCGGAATCCCGGTTTGACCTCGACGCTCTAAGTCGTCTTAACCAAGTTAGTTTAGTTAAAAAATGAAAAACTTCGATTTTAGGGTCCAATGTTAGAAATACTCATCTAATTGACCTTCATTGCTTATAGTTTTATTTAATTTATACTTCTAAAATAAGTTATTGCTTATAATAGTATTTAATTTTAACTTATTATTGTTATATATATATTGTAGGTTCCTTCATCGGGTGGAGTGGGAGGACACGAGGATGAAGACGAAGACGAGGCATCATGATTTTCATTTCACTATTATTATTGTTGTAGACATTTTTATTATTGTTGTTGGCATTATATTATTGTGATGTTGTCGATATTTTTATTGTTATTGTGGACAATTTATTCTTCTGATGTTGTGTGGATAGGGACCGAATTTATCAGTCCCCATTCGGTCCCTGTTTAGGGACCGAATGGGGACTGATAAATCGGTCCCTAAATTAGGGACCGAAATTAATCGGTCCCTATTCGATCCCTATTTAGGGACCGAATGGGGACTGATAAATTCGGTCCCTATTTAGGGACTGAAATAAATCAGTCCCTATTCGGTCCCTATTTTAGGGACCGAACTAGGACTGTTATTTTCGGTCCCTAAATAGGGACCGATCTTATCAGTCCCTATTCGGTCCCTATTTAGTGACCGAATAGGGAACGAATTTAGTCGGTCACAGATTTGTGACCAGAATTTTTTGACCGACATATTCAGTCACTATTCGGTCCCTATTCGGTCTCTGAGATGTTTAGGGACCGAATAGAGACCGAATAGAGACCGAATATTTCGGTCTCTATTTCCGATTTTCTTGTAGTGTCCAAAACATGATGGCGACTCTATGCCAAACTGTGCAAGAACAACAAATCAATATCAAACTCAAAACCAGAAATTTCAACAAAATTTGGCAAGGATAGAGTCTCAAATTGCTGATGTATGTCAAAGGAGGGAAGTAGGGCAATTGCCAAGTCAAGCTGTAGCAAACCAAGACAACCCTCCCGGATTCTATCAGAACCAGCAATACCATCAAGCTCAGAGGTACAGACCACCACCTGCTAGACCAAATGCCCCTCCACCACAAAACCCACAACAAGCTTTTGTCCAAAACATTCCAGCACCACAAATTCAGAATCAACCAATACAACAAGATCATCCTCCTGCCCAAGCTAGGGGCCCGCAAGTAAGAATGCAAAAACTGTGTCTATCTTAAGAAGTGGAAGAATCAGAACAATCCTCACCCACACATGTCAAATGAGGATAAGAAAATGAAAATGAAATTGAAATTGAAGAAGAGAGTGAAGAAAATGTTGAAAAAGAAAATCCAATGGAAAAGAAAAAAATTGAAGAACCTCTAGACAAAATCAAGATGAGTGAAGACCCAAGCTGTTACATTCCAAGAGTCCATTTTCCTGAAGCTTTAAAGCCAAAATCCAAAATAAACCAACTGGTAATGAAGAACTCTTGGAACTATTTAAACAAGTTCACATCAACATTCCTCTGCTTGATGCTATCAAGCATGTGCCTGCCTATGCCAAATTTCTAAATAAATGTGTACTCCAAAACGTGAAGTGAGAAACAAACTGAAACAATAATTCTTCCAGAATTGTGAGTACCATTGTCTCAAATCAACTCCCTAAAAGCTTAAAGATCCAGACACTCCACTAATTCCTTGCACCATCGGTGGAGTCACATTTGAGAGCGGCCTTTTAGATTTGGGAGCCAGTGTCAATCTCTTACCTTCTGCTATTTTTGAGAAATTCAAGATAGGAGAATTGAAACCCACTTCTGTTGTCCTTCAACTAGCCGATCGTTCTGTCACCACTCCAAAAGGCTTAGTTGAGGACGTTATTATGAAAATCAACGATTGTTACTTCGCGGCCGATTTCATCATTTTGGACATGAACACTCCCCAAGATTTAACTCAGTCCACCATTATCCTTGGAAGACCTTTTTGGCCACAGCTAGAGCCAATATTGACTGTGCTACCGGGATGATGGATATCATTTGGAGATAGGCGGGTTAGTATCAACATTTAGGGCATCTAGGCACCATGACCTAGGAGAAAGTTGTCTAGTGGTAGATACCTTGGAAGAATCTTGCGTGGAAGAAATGGTAGACCAACCCTGTGCTCTAGGGTTTGAGGGAGAGGAAGGACATTTAACTCTTTATTTCAGGATAATGATCCATCGATTCCACTTGAGTGTCCTCCTAAGGTTGAGCTAAAACCACTCCCTGCTAATTTAAAGTACATCTTTCTTGGAGAGAATGAGGCTTGGCCCGTCATAATTGCTAGTGATCTTGAGGAAGGGCAGAAGAAGAAATTGATTGAAAATTTGAAGAGTCATAAGAAAGCTATAGGTTGGACAATTGATGATTTGAGAGGGATAAGTCCTTCAGTGTGCACACATCGCATATACTTGGAAGAAAATGCTAAAAGATCAATAGAAATGCAAAGAAGGCTTAATCCCAACATGAAAGAAGTTGTTAAAAAGGAGATTGTCAAATGGCTGGATGCTGAATTCATCTATCCCATCTCTGATAGCCAGTGGGTTAGTCCAACTCAAGTTGTGCCTAAAAAGTCAGGACTGACTGTGATTCAAACGGAAAAGGGTGAGCTCATTCCCACTAGGCTGGCTACAGGATGGAGAGTGTGCATTGACTATTGCAAATTGAATGCGATGACCAAAAAGATCATTTCCCCTTGCCTTTTATTGACCAAATCTTAGAGAAACTTGCTGGCCAAAATTCTTTTGTTTCCTTGATGGATATTCAGGGTATAACCAAGTGGCTATTCATCCTGATGACCAAGAAAAGACCACTTTCACATGTCCATTTGGAACCTTTGCCTTTAGACGCATGCCCTTCGGGCTGTGCAATGCCCCCGCAACTTTTCAACGTTGCATGATGTCTATTTTCTTAGACATGGTGGGGATTACTTAGAAGTCTTCATGGATGATTTCTCTGTGTTTGGAAATGACTTTGATTCAGGCCTCGACCATTTGACTGAAGTGCTCAAAAATGCATTAATGCCAATCTTGTCTTAAGTTGGGAAAAGAGCCACTTCATGGTTAAGGAGGGGATTGTCTTAGGGCATATTGTCTCAGAGAGAGGGATAGAGGTAGATAAACCCAAGGTAAATCTCATTTCGAATTGCCTCCTCCCAACTCTGTCAAACAAATTCGATCCTTCCTTGGTCATGCTGGATTCTATAGGAGGTTCATCAAAGACTTTTCCAAAATTGCAAGGCCATTGACTTCTTTGTTGAAAGACACTCCTTTCATTTTTGACGAAGCTTGTCATAATCTTTGAGGACTTAAAAGACATTTTGACCAAAGCTCCAATTCTACAAACTCCAGACTGGTCATTACCATTTGAGATAATGTGTGATGCTTCAGACTTTGCTGTAGGTGCCATTTTGGGTCAAAAAACTGATAAAGGATCTGTAGTGATTTATTATGCAAGCAAAACATTGAATGACACTCAGATTCGATACACAACCACTGAGAAAGAGCTCCTAGCTGTTGTTTTTGCTTAGAGAAGTTCAGATCTTACCTTTTAGGAGCCAAAATCATTGTTTTCACTGACCATGCTGCCTTGAGGCATTTGCTTGCCAAAAAGGATGCCAAGCCTAGGTTGATCAGATGGATCCTCTTATTACAGGAGTTTGATCTGGAAATTCATGATAAGAAAGGGTCCAAGAATGTGGTAGCTGACCATTTGTCCATAATAATTGCCCCAGACTCTATGCCTATTAGAGATGTTTTCCCAGATGAGACATCTTAGCTGTCTCCAATATTTCATCTCCATGGTATGCACACATTGTGAATTACAAAGTCATTGGACGAGTACCTGGGGATTGGACCAAAAATGAAAGAGAGAGATTCTTTGCTAGGGACAAGTATTATATTTGGGAGGACCCGGAGCTATTTTTTATTGGACCAGACCAAGTGATAAGAAGATGCGTCCCTGAGAGTGAGCATCAAAGTGTCCTCAAGTTTTGCCATTCTCTTGCTTGTGGAGGGCATTTTTCAGGAAAGAAGACCGCTGCTAAGGTCTTAGACTCTGGTTTCTATGGCCCACATTGTTTAAGGATGCTCACCAATTTTGTAAGGCCTGTCCTAGATGTCAAACCATGGGAAATATTTCTAAGAGGGACATGATGCCTCTTAACCCCATTTTGGTTGTAGAATTTTTGATGTATGGGGAATACTTTATGGGACCTTTTCACCGTCCTTTGGATACACATACATTCTAGTTGCTGTTGATTATGTGTCCAAATGGATAGAGGCCATTGCCACAAAGACCAATGATCATAAGGTGGTTATCAAATTTGTTCAGAAAAACATCTTTTCTAGATTTGGGTGGCCCAAGGCAATCATTAGTGATGGAGGACCTCATTTCATTAACACTTAGTTTAGGACCCTCCTAAGGAAGTATGGGATCACCCATAAGCTGGCAACACCTTACCATCCGCAAACCAGTGGCCAGGTAGAAGTTTCAAACATGGAGATTAAGAACATTCTTCAGAAGTCGGTTAGGCCTGATAGGAAAGACTGGTCAGAAAGGTTAGATGATGCATTGTGGGCCTACCGAACTGCTTTCAAAACTCCTATTGGAATGTCCCCTTACCGGCTTGTTTTTGGAAAATCTTGTCATCTGCGGTAGAACTTGGGCATAGAGCCTATTGGGCTATCAAACAGGTAAATCTTGATTTAGCCCAAGCTGGTCACCAAAGGACCCTGCATCTAAATGAACTAGAAGAGCTCAGAAATGAAGCCTATGAAAGTTCTAAGATTTATAAAGCCAAGGTCAAGGCATTCCATGATAAACACATTCATAGAAAAACTTTTCAAGTGCATGATAAGGTTTGGTTGTTTAATTCTAGACTTAGTCTGTTTCCCAAAAAATTGAAGTCCTGATGGGATGGTCCTTACATTGTTGTTAAAGCTTACGACAATGGTGCTGTCATCATTCTTGACCCTAAAACGGGACAATCATTCACTGTTAATGGGCAGAGGTTAAAACATTTCTTTGAAAGCCCATCTTCTGTAAAAATTGATTCTACCAAGCTAGCTGAGCCAAATGAAGCCTAATTGCGTCTGGCTAAAGACGATAAACTTAGCGCTTCTTGGGAGGCAACCCAAGTGTACAGATTTTCTTTACCAGGTAATTCTCTTACTTTCTTTTCCTGTGAATAAGTAGGGGAGAGGTAGAATAAGCATGCATTCATAGTCCTTATCCCAACCATTGCTTCATTTCTTTTCTTGAGCTTGTACATATGCAAAAAAAATTCACAATGTTTCATCTTTGAATAAAAATGCGTGGCTTTGCGCATCCCAGACTATGTGTCTGATCTTTAACCATTAAAATTTTGCGGTTGTCGCATTCCCTTGCAAGTATCCATGTTAGGTAGCCTCTAGTAAAGGATTGCATGTACCTTGTCTACCTTATGCAAGGATTTATAGCAAGAAGTTTCATACACACACTACACAGCCACTTAGACTAGCTGAACCCGAATGTAGCAAATTTGTCAAGGCTAGTAGGAGAGAGGTGATTGGTTTTCTCCCCTCCCCCTATGTAAATTGCGAAGGAAGTGAAGGCATGTGATCAAGGAACCTGACTGTTCATCCTTCCGTAAAGAGGAAAATAAAAGAAAAATCAAAAGCAAAAGCAAAAGCAAAAGAAAAATATATCCATGAAAATGCCCCGGATCTGAGTAAAGTTGGACTCGCTACTCTTGAAAAGTGATGGGTTGGCAGCATTGTGGATGAAAAAGAAATAAAGAAATTCTGAGTGCACAAAGTGCAATAAAGGGACAAAAGTCCTCAAACTCAGAGAAATAATCCTCAAGGAAGATGGGCAGGATGGAACTGAGAGAAACAACTCAATCTGACTGAGCAAGGATCTTACTCCACAATTCTTTTCTTCTCCATCGAATCAATCTAATCTCAATTATTAGCTGAAACAAAGGAGCTTCATGAGGGCTAAGGTGAACTCTTAAGTGAGCTACCAATTGTGCACTAATTTCTTGCCATAAACCCTTACAATTGGAAGGACATATCTCTACATTAATCTTTTACATGATGGTTGTTTAGCATGAGACATTGTACCTTCTAGTCCTACATTTGGAGTAATTTTCATTGCTAAGGGACTAGCAATGTTCAAGTAGGGGGGAGTGATAATTACAAAAATTTTCGTGTTAAATTTCATACAGTTAGTCAATTTTAAACAATCTTTGTCCATAAATAGCGTACATTTGGACTTTAATTTTCATTACATCTCTAAATAGGTTTTTGAGCATATTAGTTTTGATAGAAATAATATAAATTTCATTTAATAAAATTAAACATTTTTTGTGAATAATTTGATTAATAAAAAGTATTTTCTTTTTTACATTGTACATAAATAATCTTTGAATTCTCATATTTCTGTAAATACTAGTATGTAAATAAATCAGAATTAAAATCAATTTTAGTTATTAACACCCTACCCAATCCTATCATGACACATACCCCACCCAATCTCAAATAAAACCTTTTAAATATCCTACCTAATCCCACACACACTCCATTTAAAATATTTTTCCTTTTCTTCCCACCAGGTCAAAGGCGATGGAAGCTACTGGAAGCTGAGGTGGCTGTGGCCAGATCAGACTGAGGTGGTTGGGTCTTGATGCTGGCGGAGGAGCTGTGAGCTGTGGAGAGGGCCAAGGCAGAAGCTGGTGGCGATCCAGGTGTGAAGCGGCCAGCTGCGGGTGAGGGCGGGGCGATGGCGCTCCAGATCTGGGCGCGTTTGGAGCTGCTCCCGTGTGCAGAGCGTGGCGCATCTGGGCGCCGGTGTGAGATGGCGAAGCAGGAGGGCAGATGAAGCGGCTGATGGAGGGCTCCAGGGCGCGGCGCTGGAAGCATGTGTGCTGAGCGGCTGGGGTGTGTGCAGGTCTGGGCGTGAGGGCTCGGGCATGCTCGGATGGTTGCTGGCCCAGGCGATGCAGACCAAATGGGCGTAGCGATCTGTTGTACAGGTGGCCGATGGAGGCGAGCGACGCAGGTTCGTGCACAGCAGGCGTTTGGCAGCCATGCGAAGCAGAGGAAGGCGCGGATGGCGTGAGCGGCAGTAGCAGGTGCATAGGTTTGCGGAGCTGAGGTGGCATCTGGCGGGCTGGAGCTGGGCTACGCGGCGGATCTGGGGGGGAAGGAGACCAATGCGGTATGTGTGTGCCGTGCTGAGTTGGCGGCCAGGGCAGAGCTGAGGCGGCTGATGGAGCTCGAGCGGATGTTGCGCTGGCGATCCTGGTGCAGATAGGAGAGGAAGCAGAAGGCGTCTGGAAGCCTATAAAAGGCTCCCAAAGGCCGTAGTGCAGGGTCTGGTTGGTTGGAATTTTTTTTAGAATTTCTAGCTTTTAATTTTCAGTTCTTCCAGAGTTCTTGGGGGAGGGTTCGTCAGTAGAGAGTATTTGTGATTTTTCTTATTCTTCCAGAGTGCAGAGCAGGGAGTTGGGTGGGTTGATGGATTTAGTATTTTATTTCTTTTGTTCTTGTTCTTCCTGTATTCAACATTTAGGGGGGTGATTTCTTCTGTGTTGAAGAGTCGATCTAGTGGTGTTCCTCTTTTCTTCTGTGTTGAAAAAAAAATTAAGTTGACTGCAATTTTTCTTCTATTCCTGTGCATGGCATTTTTCATTTCTTCTGTTTAGAGGAGAACGATCCATGGGCAATCTCTTTCCATTATTGCTGTGTTAATTCCATGTCTCTTATGTTCTGAGAAGGCTTTCATAGGGCAATGGCATTTATTGTCCATTATTTTTATTATGTTCATCTTGGGGTTGTGAGAGATCCATTATTTGCATTTAATTCCTATTTTTTTGTGTTGAAAAGCTCAATTATATGATGTTTACTTCAGTTGTTCTAAAATTTTCTTCTTCCGTGCGGTTAGAGAGATCAGATTGGAGGGGTGAGCTATTGGAGATCGATTCACAACAATTCTTGTTTTCTTCTGTTCTTCTGATTGAGCGATTGCACAAGGGGATTAGATGGCGGGTTCAGATCAAGGAGGTTCTGTATTATTTTGGAATTTTTAGGTTCAGATTTCTGGTTCTTCTCCTTGCTGCAAGGATTGTTCTCTGGATTAGTATTTGCATTAGTCGATTGTGGTTTGCTCTGCTCTTCAGTGGGGATTTGATCCAGGGAGATCAGGGGTTCTTTCTCTGTACTGCTGATCTGCTTGTTCTTCTTCCTGTCTTCTGCGCTATGGAGAAGGGTACAAGGCAACCAGGAACATTTCCTTTCTTGGTTAGTTCTGGTCTATCCGATGTCTGGGTCTGAGGTCTGAGGTCTGTGCATCCGGGAGCTTCCGAAGTAGCAGAGAGCAAGTAGAAATTGAGAGATCATTGTCTTGCTGTTCTAACTTCTTTTCTTTGAAGATTTCTATTTCGTCAGTATTAATATTTATTTTTTTTAGAAGATTGATGTTATATTGTTATATTTCTGTGGGATCTTCTTGCCGATTTCATGCTGAGAGGGTATAGAGTTTAATTGTGTTTTTTTTCTTTCTTTTTGTTCTGAAGTTTAGTGCATTCTATTTCTCGTTTGTTCTTCATCCCTCAACAATGAGGATACATTTCTATATTTCATATTGTTCTTAGTTTAAATTTCCTTTTGAGTTCTTCTTCATATTGTGCTTTTGGTTTGGTAATAATAAATTCTATTTTTTGAATTTTCTGTTCAATTCTTGAGTTGTGAGGATATTTGGTTGATGTTTATGGAGAGCTACTTTTGTTGACTATTCATCCCCTGAGCTGTAGGGGTAAATTGGTTCGTTAATTTCTAGTTAAGCTTTTTTTTGTTTGCTTGTTGATCTCTTGAGCTGTGAGGGTACAGTGATATCAAGTTTCTTTAATCTCATTCCACTTGTTCTTTCATTAAATTTGATCCATCAAGATTGTGAGTGATTTGGTCGGTGCTGTTTACACATTCATTTTTAATGCACTGTCGATAGAGATTTCAAGTCTAAGTAGTTTAATTCAAGCTCTATTCTGCCTCTCTATGGATATGACCTGTTATCACCATTGTGATAGTTCTTCTTTATGATTTTATGTTTGTGAAACAGTTTAGAGGAAGTGCGCATTTTGACGTGTGCGAAGAACTCTGGACAACGACGATGCACAGTCAACAAGACGTGTGCGAAGAACTCCGGCAACGGTGCCAAGATGAACGCGCGACATAGTTGACTGTGCATTTTCGTTGTCCAGAGTCCTCGCACAAGTCAATATGTGCACTTCCTCTAAACTGTCTCACAAACTTAAAATCACAAAGATGAATTAGTATGATGGTGAGAACAGGTCATATCCACGGAGAGACAGAATAGAGTTTGAATCAAACTACTTTGACTTGAAAGCATTCTAACGGCC
>JACBKR010005988.1:0-15242 GCA_014218235.1 Colocasia esculenta | reverse complement strand
TGTGCCTGAAGCGTGAGAATCTGTTCCTTTCATTGCTGATCCGGGTCCAAAAAGTCCAGGAAAGATAATAGACATATATCTCAGACCGTTATTGATGAGATGAAATTGTTATGGTCAGATGGTGTGCAGTCTTATGATGCATCCAGAACAGAATTTCAATCTGAAGGCTGCATTAATGTGGACAATAAGTGACTTTCCAGCATACGGCATGTTATCTGGCTGGAGCACACATGGGAGGTTGGCATGTCCTTATTGCATGGAGGATTCTAAATCATTTGTGTTGAAATCTGGGGGAAAATCTTGTTGGTTCGATTGTCATCGGCGGTTTCTACCCAGTGACCATCCTTTCCGAAAGCAAAAGGATTCTTTTATTAAAAATACAACTGTGATGGAGGAGGTAGATATTGAACGGGTGTCTGGTGGAAATATGGCGAGGCGGGTCCAGAACTTACCGACTGTAACACAACTGGCTGGTAGTACCCGACAAATCCCTGGCTTTGGGAAGGATCACAATTGGGTGAAGCAAAGCATTTTTTGGGAATTGCCTTATTGGTCAACACTTTTGATACGTCATAACCTAGACGTCATGCATATAGAGAAATGTTTTGAAAATGTGTTCAACACAGTTATGGACGTCAAAGGTAAAACGAAGGATAACGTCAAGGCACGGGTCGATTTGAAAGTACTTTGCAAACGTCCAGAACTAGAGCTACATCATGTTCAAGGAAAAGTGGTGCAACCTAAAGCTGCATATGTGCTTGGGGCCAGACAGATTAGGAAGTGTTGCAATGGTTAAAGCAATTGAAATTTCCGGATGGATATGTCTCGAATATTGCGCGTTGTGTAAATGTCAATGAGGGAAAATATACGAATGAAGAGTCATGACTGCCATGTTTCATGCAAAGACTGATGCCTCTTGCTTTTCGTGAGTTGTTGCCGAAACAAATATGGGGAGCAATGACTGAGCTGAGTCAATTCTTTAGGATTTTATCTGCATCAGAACTCAAAATTCATGACTTGCAAATATAGAGCAAAATATAATTCAGACAGTCTGCAAATTAGAGAAGATATTTCCTCCAGCATTCTTTGATTCAATGGAGCACCTGATCATCCATTACCATATGAGGCAAGGGTTGGAGGACCAGTACAATTTCGATGGATGTATCCATTTGAGAGGTATATTTCTACATCTCAATTTATTGCCATTACGACGATCTTTTATATTACTTATGTATGCATTTGAATTATTGTCGTAGGTGCATGCACGATCTTAAGATGAAAGTCCGTAACAAAGCACAAGTTGAGGGCTCCATTACTCAGGCGTACCTCATTGAGGAGATATCGAACTTCTGTTCGATGTACTTTGACACGAAAATACGAACCCGACGCACTCAACCTCCACGTAATGATGATGGTGGAGATTCCGAGGTGTCAGACCGACTCTCTATATTCAAGTGTGTCGGACGGGCGTTCGATCTTCATCTACTCGCGCACTCCAAGACAGAGAGTTGGTAGCTGCGAGATCTACGTGTTCATGAATTGCGAAGAACTAGACCCTTACATTCAGTAAGCTCTCCACGCTTATTCGTCATCATTTACGTGCATTACTGCAGAACCTAACGGTTGTGTGACATTTACATTGCAGAGAGTTTGACTCGGTCATATTGCGACAGAATCCACGTCTAACTAACGTACAGGTTGAAAAGGAACGGGAGAAGTCTTTTTCTACTTGGTTAAGATCTCGAGTATGTGTCTAATTATTTGAAACATAAGTGTTATGTTTTTATGCAGACTGAGTTGAAGTCATTTATTCAATGTTTGTCTATTTATCTCATAATAGGTTGAACAAGGCTTCATTCCCGATTCTAGAGTACAACAGATTAGTTTTGGCCCCTCGAAGATTGTACGTGTCTATCCAGGCTACATTGTGAATGGATACAGATTTCACACGAGAGATTATGGACGGAATAAGTCTACGATGAACAGCGGCGTATGTGTGAAGGGAAGTGCCTATAATGAAAATGAAATTGACTATTATGGCATTCTCGAAGAAGTCATTGAACTGCAATTTTTGGGACAAGACAACAATGTATTTCTGTTCAAGTGTCATTGGTTTGACCCGACATCTATTCGTCATGACACAACATATGGATTAATCGATGTGAAGCATAAGTCCAAATTGAGTACATATGAGCCATTCATCCTGACGGCACAAGCCCAACAAGTTTATTATTCAAATTATACATCCCTCAAATTAAGAGATTGGTGGGCTGCATGTAGAGTGAAATCAAGACTATTCCTGAGTATGAGCTTCTCCCGACTGATGATGAGCTCGAAGGTGTTAATGACAACTTTTTCCAATCAGATCGGAGTGACGCACGAGAGTTGGCAGCTTCTACGCAGTACAATGTTCATGATATAAATGAAACAATTTCCTTACATAAGGATAACGAACAAGAAGAAGTTGACCCAAATGTCGCTGAGCGGGAGGTGGAGTCTGATGCGGAGGAAGACTCCCAGATGATGAGGATGAATTCCAGGATGATGATGAAGATGATGCTGAATTAAACATGTCTTCAGCATCTGATGATGAATATAGATAATATACTGCATATTTTGTAAGAAATTGGTGTTGTTGTTCATTACATGTTCATAATAAATTGCTACTTCAAATTGAGTGCTGATGACTTGCTATATCTTTATTTGTATCAATAGAGATATGGTACGTGGAGGACGCAGTTGGAGGGTTGCCATGTCCGTTGGTAGAGGGACTGCCTCCGCGTCCACGTCTGCCTCCAGGTCCGCGACAGGTATATGCATATGTACACAAAAAACCATATGAGTTATATTGTTTATATTGATTTCACGAGAACTAACGTACATACAATTTTACAGGGACAGCCTCCCCGTCCACGCCCGTCGTCCCAGCGACAGGTAATTTTCTATATTGTTGTTTATTTAAAATTCATAATTTCTAATGTGTATGAAATTTTGCAGGGAATGCCTCCCCGTCCACGCCCGTCGTCCCATCGACAGGTAATTTTCTACATTGTTGTTTATTTGAAATTCATAATTTCTAATGTGTATGAAATTTTGCAGGGACTGCCTCCCCGTCCACGCCCGTCGTCCCAGCGACAGGTAAATTTCTATATTGTTGTTTATTTGAAATTCATAATTTCTAATGTGTATGAAATTTTGCAGGAATGCCTCCCCGTCCACGCCCGTCGTCCCAGCGACAGGTAATTTTCTACATTGTTGTTTATTTGAAATTCATAATTTCTAATGTGCATGAAATTTTGCAGGACTGCCTCCCCGTCCACGCCCGTCGTCCCAGCGACAGGTAATTTTCTATATTGTTGTTTATTTGAATTCATAATTTCTAATGTGTATGAAATTTTGCAGGGAATGCCTCCCCGTCCACGCCCGTCGTCCCAGCGACAGGTAATTTTCTACATTGTTGTTTATTTGAAATTCATAATTTCTAATGTGTATGAAATTTTGCAGGGAATGCCTCCCCGTCCACGCTACCTTCGTCTTCTTCCTCACCACAAGGTAAACATATGTTTCAATAGATTAGTATGTTTGGTCTCTTGCAATTTATACAATAAAAGTGTACTAAATTGTTTTCAACAGAGGTGGAGAGCCAGCATCCAGCAGCTGAGGAGGGGCCTCAGCTACCAGGACGACAACCATGCTGGATCTCAGGGTAAAGTTCATCATCTCAGTGTTACTGTATTTATATTTAGGATATACATTTCATGTAGAAAATTAATGTGGAATTGCAGGGGGAAGATAGATCCCAGTCCTGCTTCCCGCTATATTACGACATTGATCCACGCACATATTCCAGGACCAGTGGATGCATGGAGAGACTTCCCGGTGCCAGTCCGGGATTTATTATTTGACATGTTTACGGTATTTTTATTTTTTAGAAGAGATGAAGTCATTTATTCAATTATTATTAATTTAGGTTTATTGCAGAACGTTGATTAATTTTATTTCTTTACAGCGGAGGTTCGCGTTCACGAGACCCGAGGATCTCCCTCGGGCTCGAGCCGTCTGGGAGATTACGGCCCAGACTAATTTAAGAAAGTCGATGTGGGAGGCACGGGACAAGGCAATCAAGACCACAGGGAACCGGATCCTATGGCTTGGGTGGATTACGGCCCTGTTTGGCTGCGGTCGGACTATTGGGAGTCCTTTGCGCGCGTTGGGCTGCTGGACCATGGCAGCAGTGGTCACAGGCGGCAATACGCAACAGAGCAACTCAACCGGAGAAGAATGTGCATACTAGTGGATCCGTATCTTATGCGACCCACAGTCAAAAATTGGTAAGTATTTTATTGTTCGATTCATATATACATATGGATTATTATTGTGAGACTAACTAATTTTGTTGAATTCTAAGCATCACGACCTGGAGCGTGCCCCTACTTTCGCGAGTTATTTGACGGACTCATAAGCGGAAGGGGACGGATGACTATGTTACCGAGAGTGCCCGCACGATGTTGTAAGTCAAGCTTTAAATTATGAATTCAATTATGATATTAAAGTAATTTGTTTTCAATAATTTAATTTTAAATTATTTTACAGGAGACGTACGACAGGACGATGGCGGAGCGCTACACAGAGGGCACTCCCCAGCCAGATTTGGATGCGGACGCTTGGGTCGAGGCAGCGGGAGTGCTGAGGAAGGGTCGAGTGTATGGCTTTGGGGACAGCCTGGATACTCATCGAGTGTTGTCCTCATATGCCAGTTCGATCGCTTCTCCGGCACAGGCGAGTTCATCTTCTGCGCCGCCCGTCAGTGCTGTAGAGGACATTAGAGGCATCATTCGGGAGGAGCTACGTACAGAGCTACAGACGCAGCGGGAAGAGCTACAGACGCAGCGGGTACAGCTACAGGCGCAGCAGGTACAGATAGAGACGCAGCGGCTACAGCTACAGACGCAGTTCAGCGATATGGTTCAGCAGTTCATGTCAATAATGCAGGGAGTACGCCCCACACAGCCAGCAGCTCAGGTCAGTATTAGTATTAATTTCATATACTTAGGATTGGGCGGGCGTCCAACACGACCGGGTGGGTTAAAGTAACATGTAGAAACTGACGGAATCCAATTTGGATCCCCGGATTGGGTTGGGCATTCAAAGGACCGATCTAAAACACGGTCAACCATATATAATGGTTAAAACACGCAACCCGGGGGTCCAAAATCCCAAATAGGGATCGGATCGGCGTGCCGTTTTCTCCGACACGACCGGGTGGGTTAAAGTGACGTGTGGGAACTGACGGAATCCAATTTGGATCCCCGGATTGGGTTGGGCATTCAAAGGACGAATCTAAAAACACCCAAGTATATATAAAGCGTCAAAACACACAACCGGGGGTCCAAAATCCCAAATAGGGATCGGATCGACGTGCCGTTTTCTCCGACACGACCAGGTGGGTTAAAGTGACGTGTAGAAACTGACGGAATCCAATTTGGATCCCTGGATTGGGTTGGGCATTCAAAGGACGGATCTAAAAACACCCAAGAAAATGATGGATCTAAAAATATTATTGTATTAAGTTTGAGAAATAATCACATGTTTTAAATTTCATTTTTGAAAATACTGTATTTCTTTTATTTATTATTAATGTTTCTCATTTTAATTTGTTTTAATATAGGATCCAGCTCCAGACGATGACGAGGCAGGGACAGCAGACGATCCAGCAGATCTATGTTGATTTTTGTATTCATTATGCTATATGATTTATATTTATTGTATCTTATGATTTTATGTTGATTGTTAGTATTTGTTAAATTTATGAATATTGTAGCAGGTTTGACATTGTAACAATGTATTTTTATTTGTTTATTTAAAAAAAAATATGTGTATTTTCCGATGGATTTTCCGACGGCTACGTTTCCGTCGGAAAGTATAAATTACCGACGGAAAAATACAGTCGGTAATACCGTCGGAAAGTCCTGACAGATTGGCCGACGGATGTGTATCCGTCGGAACTTAAATTACCGACGGCAAAATACCGTCGGCAAGTCCGTCGGAAAATACTGACGGATTGGCCGACGGATAAGTATCCGTCGGAAAATATACATTACCGACGGTTAAAGACCGTCGGTAATTCGGTCGGCAAATACTGACGCCTTTACCGACAGATGAAATCTGTCGGAGTTTCGACTAAATTCCGACGGAATTTTCATCCGTCGAAAAGTTTTGACCAATTATTCCGACTGAAAGTTTCCGACGAGTGTTGGACGAAAAGCGGTCGGAAGGCGCCTTTTCCGACGGAATACCGACGGATTTCCGACGGATTCAGTCCGTCGGTAATCCCGCTTTTTCTTGTAGTGGCGGAACCTCCGGAACTAGCACACATTTCGGGGGTCACGGAACGGAGCGTCAACAGCTCTTCTTTGGCGATCACGGTGGGACAATTGTTGCTGCCACGGTCTACAGTTTGCACACAGGTAGACAGCAAGTGGTGCTGCCGTCTACTCAGGTAAACGTCCACCCTTTCTGTCGTTTATTTATTGCCTGCGTCAATGCCTCTTGCCGTTTACTTTCTCTCCGCGTCCATCGATCATGCCGTTTACTTTCTTCTGAAGAACTGAACGTCCACTGGTTTTCCGTTTACTTCCCAGAAGCTTGTTTTTGGCTTGTTTTGATTTGTTTTTCTTTCTGTTTGCTTCCTATCTGATTTCTAACGGTCCTGAGTTACGAGGTGGGCCCTTATATTCTCTTCTGTTCTAGCCTCCCCACACATTTTAGGATAGCCCCTCCTTTATTCACAACCTTTTATCCGGGAATTCCCTCTCGGGTAAATCGGGTTGGCTTCAAGGAGAACTCTATAAGTCCCTAAATTCCGTGGATTCCCTCACGGTACGGGGCAGGAGGACCTTTCACCTTCCCATTTAGTCTGCCTATTCACCCGGGTTTGAGTAAGGATTGAGAGAATCGACATTTTCCAAGCTTAATTAACACACAACTTGAACATCAAAAAATTTTGGGGATGTTGTTTGATAACATTGTTTGGTAGAAATCCATATTTCTCCTAATAACAGTGTAGTTAATCAACTTAACCATCTTAAAATCAGTAGGTTGTGTGTGATAATGGACTCTTGGATGAATTCCGTTAACATGTCTAACAATCCGGCTTTTGAATATGATGATAACATCCATGATAATATCCATAATGAATTTGTCGAAATGTTTAATTTTAATGTTCAGCCTAAAGAGTCGGTTCAATCATCCTCCTCTCAAGCCGATAGTGATGAGGTGAGTTTGAGGGTCAACCCCACATATGCTCAAGAAATCCAAGATGACCCCGAATTCTCCAAACTCATGTCCCGCTATTCGCCCGAGGACATCATTTCAATGCTTTCCACGCATACCATCCGGGCAATGGCCTCCCCTTCCTCTCCATCTCCATCTCCTTTCCATGCTTCTTCATCTAGGCCCATTCCTAGGCTGGTCACCCCATCCCGGTCCCCATCTCCACTCCTATTCCTCCTCCCACTCCTTTACCTACTCCTATTCCAACTCCTCCCTCTGTCTATCCACGTACCTTATGTCCAACCCACACACCTGCTCAATCTGAATCCATCTCCCAGTCGGAGATGGAGGGTCTTGTTAGGAAGCTCTTAGCCGAGTCTTTGTCCCTCTCCAAGCCTCACTCTCTCCACAACTACTACAAGCTCCCCAATGCCTACTTTCCTCCGAGTTTCAAGGCCCCGAAATACTGCAAGGATGATGGGACCACCGACCCCCAATTCCATCTTGCTGGCTTCACCATGGATTCCCACGGTGGTTGTACGATCGGGTCCTCTTAGTTCACCTTTCCAACAATCATTAGAAGGGGAGGCTTTGAGGTGGTTCACCTCCTTACCCGCATCGGACCTTGTAAATTTCGACATAGTCTCCAAACACTTCATCTCCCACTTTTCTTATATGGCCACCCAAGTCTTTACACTTCCGGACTTGGTGGCGGAAAAGATGAGGCCGAATTAAGACTTTGTCACATTCGCCATCCGATGGAGATCCATGGCTTCAAGGGCGACCTCCCCATCCCGGAGTCCCAAGCCATAACAATGATAGTCACTAACACCACCCCTTTGCTCCGATCTATATTGATGCTTAGTGAGTTCCCCTCCTTCACACATCTTTACAACCGAGCTAGGGTGGTCCAAAATCAAATTAAGGACTCCTCTCTTCCGCCATTCTTTGAAGGGAGCCCAAGGGACGTAGGGCTCCCGCGGCACCACCCACCGAGGGGGTGATCGTCGATGAGTCCATTAATGTCTATTGTCAGACACTGAGGCCTCATAACAAGCCTTCCAATCCTCCCTCTGATCCTCACCAATTCACATCACATCCCTATATGCCCTATTCAACTATTCCTCCATCTTCTGGCTATACTCGTCCCGGTCCCAAGAGATCCTACTATCCTGCTCTCCCAGAATCCCTTGGGGACATTTTCTTCGCCCTCATATCTTGCGATGCTATCCAACTCCCACCACAAAGGAAGGTGTGCATCCGAGGGCCGATACTTCAAAGTACTGTCCCTATCATAGAGCCCCCGGTCACGAATCCACAATGCTTCACTTTCCGTGACTGGGTGTATGATTTGAATTACGATCAGGGTAGGATCAATTGGATGATGTTAAGATTGCCATAGCCAAGTCTAGGTACACAGGAAGGGACCTGGGTATTGTGCAGAACCCCCTCCCCAACCACCACAACAATAACAACTCATCCTCCTCCAAGTCCCAAGAAAAAGTCAATATCATGACACATCCAAAACCTCAGGTTGTGAGGAGAGAGCAGTGGTGGGGGGTAGAAGTTTTGAAGAATGGTACCTGTGTCTTTCCGTAGAGTCCCAGGAACCTTCCACCCCTATAGAAGCACTAGTAAGGAGAAGGGGCATGAAGCCGGAGACCAGCCAAGCTAGGGGCATCCAATTAGTGCGCAAATCAAGCTGTCGCCCAAACTATCAAGCCATTGCCAATCCAGCTCATTTTATCACCTATCTTAAGGGCAGCTTTGCAGACCTCCAATCCTCTCCTGCTAGAATTTGAATATCTGAGACCTATAGGATGTGGGGCCATTATTCTTTGGCAATCTGCTAAAGCTTTCTTAAAGGAGGTTCTTCCCACTCCACAGGAGACCAAGCCATTTTTTCTCAGGCTAAGGTGTCATGTTAGCTTATTTGCAAAGCTGGCACCTAGCACATTCCCTGCATTGCTTGGTCCCCTTCTTCTCGTCAAGTCAACTCCTTTAACTGTTCCTCGAGTCCCTCAATGTCATTCATACTCAAGGACTCGAAGTGATTTGTTCTTCACTCAGATCCTCACAGTTGGCGTATCTTCATAGATCAGGGGCAACCCTTTCTTTCCAACCAGATCCATCTATCTCCTTTTTAAACAGGGCACTTTCTGGGGGCACTTTGGTTACTCTATTATCTTCTTTGGCTTTGGCTTCAAGGGGCATACCTTTCTTTATATGGTCCATTGTCTATTCTTATACCAATTTCATATCGGACCATCTTCGGATGATGGATCTCTGTGATGTGGGATTTAGCTCAGGTTTGGGGCACACCATTTCAGCTCCTCACACTCATGTCTCAAGGGCAATTCACACTGGTTAGGAGAATGAGGAAATGGAAAATTTACTTTTAAAATATCTATTTATCATGTTTTCTCATGTTTCTCATGGATGCACACGTATTGCTAATCCAAATCTCGTCGAATGCCACTTGGGCAAGAGTGACGTGAGATGAATCGGCAATTCGCGCAGCGCGGGCGTGCCAGTCACCGAAGTGACAACCAAATGGTTTGCCTCCGAGAGTCAGAGGGCTTTAAGTCTATTGTGCGCGCCGTTTGACTCCGTCAAACGAAAGTGGAGTGTCGGGTCCTGGACCAAAATCCCGCCGTTGCCTAAACGCACTACGTTAATTACATCCCTCTGAGAGGGAAAACCATTGATTAATCGCCATAAATTAGAAAGCCGTGTGGCCTTGAAACGGAGACATCTGATGAAAAGTGCAACTCAAAACTAGGTCGGAATGATAAACAGACACGATGCCTATTCGAGGTTGCCGGGTCTTTTAATTAGATGTGATTGAGTCTTTTTACCCATTTACCCATTTATTCTTTTCATTAACATGAAAATGATCTTGACTCGGTCTTTTGCTCTTTTGAAAACGTGAGATAATCTATTTGTTCTTTTATTACAAAAAGGTCCCATTCGGATCTTTTAAAAAAGGGAGTTTTAATTTGGTCTTTTGAAAACATGAGGTGGCCCATTTGCTTATTTTCCTTTTTTTTTTTTACTTTTATCGTGAAAAGATCTCTTTGGTTTAAGCTCTTATTCTTTTAAAACATGTGCAACGTAAAGGTCCTATGATTTGCCCATTTGTTGCCCTCATGATGAAATATTCTTTTAATCGGCTATCTTATTCTTTTAAAAGGTGCAACGTGGTTCTATTCGCGATTCGGCGCCACTCCATTAGACTTTGGGGGTTTCTTTTAATAGAGGAAAATGACCCTTGCCGATTCGACCTTCATGGCAAAAAACCGGCAGCATCTCCCCTTATCTGGGTTGATAAGGGGAGAGCACGGTACACGCCCACCGAAATGGAGGCAGTACCAAAAGAGAGGGTACATGTCAAATAACGACATGACCCTAATGGCACATGGCACCGACCCCCAAGGTAAGCCCTTGGCGGGGGTGGGTATCACCATGACCACACAAATACCGATCGGTAGATGAAGCGTGTGTGGGCCCATATGCCTGGACATAGACATCACGTTGTCCAACCCGGGTTTAAATGGGCTTCTCCGGTCCATTGTCCACTTCTTTGGCCCGAACCACGTGAAGCATGGTTTGACTTCCATGGCTCGACCAAGGGGGGGGGGGGGGGGCTGGCTGTCGATTCGGCAGGCCTGTTCAAGGCTGCCGAATCAGAAGGCCACCCACAGGGCTGATCAGTTGAAACCCTTCTTTTGTGGGTAAAGAGCCAACACCTTTGAAGTTGGTCTCACCCATATGAGGGACGGTTTTGGGTCCAAAGGCAGGCTTATTGGGCTATCCATTATAGGTGCTAAGTATGGGGGCATGAGTGTTATATGCTCAACCCTTGGCTTGCAAATGGATGTCCCCTTAAGCATGAAATCCCTTAATGGGCCACTTAAAGCCATTGAAACCTGAAACTTAGGAGGCCAAAACATGGGTTTGAAGGGTCTTTTGCAAGGGGTGCTAAGCAAGAAGGCATGGGCATTGGTTGCCCAACCTCTTGGCTAGCAAAATAGGGACATTTTCAAGGCAAATGGGCTCATTTGGGGGCGGTTTTGACAGTGCAAACCTGAGCTATTAAGGGTTCAAAACAGAGGGTTTAATGGGGTCTTATTCATGCAATGCCAAGCTTTAAGCATGGGCATTATTGCCCAACTCATTTGCTTGCAAAGGGGGCATGTCCCCAAGATGAAGTGCACCTAAGTGGGCTATTGTGGACAGTGAAAACCTACGGTTTTGGAGGGGAAAACAGGAGGTTTGATGGGTCTTTTACATGAGATGCTAAGCAAGAAGGCATGAGCATTGATTGCTCAACCTCTTGGCTAGCAAAGGGGCATGTCCCAAGGGGAAAGCAAATGCTTAAGGGGCTGTTTTAGAGGCTTAAACACAGTGAAAACCTGCTCTTTAGAAGGCTTAAAACAGTGGTAAACCCTTCACTTCTTGGTAGCAAGCAATGGGTAAGTGCATGCTCCAAGGGTGGGGGCGGCCCAAGCAAGCAAGAGGACTGTTAGAAGCTTTAGAACAGTAAAAAAGAAACTCTTAAATGCAGCAAAATAGTAAGCTCAAGCATGCACAAATGATACATGTGAGGCCCATTAGACTCTATTTCTCCTAAAACCCCATCTATTGGAGTATAGGAGTACATAGAGGGTCTCAGATGGGTCTATTGGGTTGAGAGAAGGTCCACCATGCAAAGGATGACCTCTCACCCAATCATGATCCTCTCATGGCACAAAAGCACAAAAAGGAATTTAAAACCACATGCACATGGTGGAGAAGAGGGAAGCATTGAATGCAAAAGAGACAAACATACACCTCAAAAGGGGATGGAGGACAAGAGACATGATAGACATGACATTCCTTTGGCATATGAAAGGGAGAGAGTACAAAAAATATTCATAGAAATGGGGGGGAGAAAGAGCCCATCGCCACCTCATGCTTCCCTCTTCTCTCTTCCCCTCTTCACATGATGTGACTACACAAGGAGGGCACTCACTCTTCTCTCTTCTTCCCTTCTTCACCTTTTTGCTTCTTCTTTTCTTCTCTTTGCAGGTGCTCACGGGAGGCTCTTCTCCAAGGCAGAAAAAAACGCAGCAGCCTGGAGGAAGAAGACCCTTCTCTTCTCCTTGCTTCTTCTCTGCTCCAGAGAACCTCAGCCAGTCCCCCTCCCCTTTCTTGTCACGCAGGGCACACAAGAGGCCTCCTCTTTTTGCAAAGAACCCTCTAGAAACCCCCAAAAACCAGCCATCTGCCCCCATCTGCTGCAGAGAAAACCTTTTTTCTACTTTTAGGATCACTTTTTGGGAGGTGTAGCATTTTCTTATGCTCACCTCCTTGCATGGGGTAGCATGGGTCTTTCACTAGTGGGCTTTGGGTTTTAATAGGTGGGTCATTTACATGTATTTTCTCATTTGATTTATGGGGGGGATTTCAGAAGTTGGGCCATCCATGGAAATGGGCCCGTTAAAATTTTGGGGTGCCCACAGAGAACTTCATCCCTGTCTCCGTCAAGTTCAACCCCTTTCTTCATGCTTGAGGGGAACCCCACTTCACCCAATTCACCCACACTTCCTAAGCCTCCTGACTTGGTGGAGTTCACTCCTTTCCAACGTTTTCCCTATAACAAGGGGCATGCTTTTCCCCCATGAACCATGTTATTCATTATGTGTTCCTTTTTCCTTCCATTATTGTACATTCTCCATCCGTACCTTACTCAATTCACATCTATCGCCATCAAATTCTTTCTTCTTGTCTTCTACTTCACCCCTCACCATTATCATCCAAGGTGGTCGTACGAGAAAGGTAAATATTGGTTTGCAGGTACCTCCTTGAGAGCATTTCATCACCTGAGGCCAATTTGCTTCATAAGGCTCATCTTCAACAATAGCTAGAAGGCCCAGGTGAGATCTCTACCTAGGGGCATTCCAACTGGGATGTTCCCGCTCATTGTACATACCATTTTCATAATTGTTCAATTTATATACATATTTTTTTCCCTCTTATATAAAAAAAACAAAAAAATTTCCAAAATTCCAAAAAAAAAAAAGGAGTCATTAGATTGACAACTGTCATGCATCGATCTCATGTCACATGTTAAGAGTAAGAGGCACTTGAGTGAACCAAGGACCTTGGTCTAGCAAAGTCATGGAGATTTCTGTCTGGCGTCGCAACCAAGCTTTTGGAGAACAAATCAACATCCACACACTACACATCTCAAAATTTGAGTTGTCATTCCAAGACAGTTATTTGTCCCACGACACAACAAAGGTTACAATCCTCCTTCTTCTTCCACTCGACTTGTCGAGACACTCAGCACCCTTAAACTGTTGAGCTTAGCAGTCAAGACAACTTACCCTAAGGTGAGACTAAGACACCAGAGCACGTGAAGAGGGCAGTATCCCCACAGGCAAACAAAAGAAGGAACAAAGAAAAATCAATCAGAAAAGAAAAGAAAAAGAGCCTGGTCATGGCCGTGCCTAGGGGTGTTCATGGTTTGGTTTGGTTTGGTTTATAGGAGATTTTTAGGAAACCAAACCAAACCAAATTTGGACTCAAACCGAACAAACCAAACCGAAGTCCTATGAAACCAAACCGAATTAAATTCGGTTTGGTTCGGTTTGGTTTGTTTAACTTGAAAATAATGGGCCTTTAGATTCTCTTAGTCTTAAATAAGATTTTAATCACTTGTTTCTCTAATAAATCACTATCAATAATATTTGAAATGAAGTATTAAATATTGATGACCACATTAACCTCAATAATATATATTTTTACGTAAATATATTGAAAAAACTTGATAGATATATACAAATTAAAAATTATTATTGTAATTCGGTTTAATCGGTTTAGTTTGGTTTCTAGATGTTAGAAACCGAACCAAACCAAATTTTCTAATTCGGTTTGGTTTGAAACCAAACCAAATTTTTTCATGTTCAAACCGAACCAAACCAAACCGAATCACTCGGTTCGGTTTGGTTTTTCGGTTTGAACCGAATAGTGAACACCCCTAGCCATGCCTGGATATAAAATCCCTCCATTCAAAGTCAAAGTCAAATGCTACATTGTTTGAGTTTTTCCCTAGTCGATTGTGGTAGGGCAATACGGGTGCTCAGCAAAGTAGGGGTTGCTAGGTTCTAACCCTGGGGTCCACGAAACACCTCACCTTGAGCCCACTAAGCCACACAGCGCCATGTGTCGACACTTGCTTTTCTGATTGTCGCCCGACTCTCTCTCAGAAATTTCCTTTGAGGGGCTTGGAAGTTGTTGGAAATGACCTCATGTATAATGATATTTCACTTCATCGCATAAGAGATAGAACTCCGACTGGCATGAAGATAAGCTTTGACTGGCAACGACACGAAGGCGAGCTTCGGATGGCGCTGGCATGAAGGCGAGCTTTGACTGGTATGAAGAAGAGCCTCGGCTGGCATTGGCATAAAGGTGAGCTTTGGCTGGCACTGACGTAAAAATAAGCTTTGATTGTCGAGTACCACTTTTGTCATAATTTCCTTTCTAGAGACTTGAAGCTGCTTGCCTTTGGCATCTGTCTTTGATTCCTTTTTTTTTATTTTCACATTATCGAATTGAGCGCCCTTTCGGGTTTTCACCCAATCCGACCCCCTCTTGCTTTTGCCTACGCGCCCTTTCGGGTTTTCACGTAGCGGGGTACCCAATTTTGCCCATGGCGCCCTTTCGGGTTTTCGCCATGACCGGGTTCTAGCTCTTTTTACCCTTGTCCAGGGGAAACCTAGACAAGTCCAGCGAGACACCTCTATTTAAGCCTCCTCTTTTTTTGTTTTTTTTTATATACATAAATTATATATAAAGAGAGATTCATGAGTGGAATATAAACGACCACCAATCATACCATGATGTTGGTAGATGGTGTGAGGTCATTTGGGTTGATTGCAAAATGGTAACTGGAAAACCTATGTGCTGGCTCCAACAAGGGT
>JACBKR010005987.1:0-15150 GCA_014218235.1 Colocasia esculenta | reverse complement strand
GGAACTATGTATCAAAGGGACAGAATTAAGTGTAACATAACATATTCAACATTCCATTGTAACAATATAAACAAAGAGAACAGAAACAATATATGCTGAGGCAGTGAGTAAGTGGACAGGGAGAACCACCGCAGGTAGAGAAAAAAACAATTTAGTACCTCTCTCTGCGACTGGGAGGATGCGACGGTATTCGAAGAGGCTGCGATGTTGAGGCTGCGACGCGAAGGCTACAATGTTGAGGCAGTGAGGAAGTGGACATAAAAAATCTGTGCTTTAAGAACTCATGACATAAAAAATATAAATGGGCAGAACATCTAAACTCTCAACAGAAATTTCAGAGGGCTTGAGAAAACAATCAAGATCCTAGCAATTTGTCACGCAAATTCATTATTGATGAGAGATTAATGAAGACAATGGGTTTGCCATTGTACACTGGTGATCACCATCTAGCCTATAGGATATTCACAGAACAGGACCAAAATTTGTGTGGTCTGGTTAAAAACAAATACCATCGTATTTTATATATAGGCAGATCGTACGCAACTGTGCCAAAATATGATATATAGAAAAGAACCATCCTTGAGTACAGGAAGAACAAACACTTAATTGGGTGGATCCCAGTAGCAAGGATAGAATTGACATTTTAGAAGATGGCTGGTTGGTGCTGGTGCTGGGTAGAAGATGGCTGGAATACATCTTTCCTACCAACACAAAAAAAACACAGGTTCTGACCTGTAAATTTACCTATCTTTTGGTAGCAGGCTGGTGCTGGGTAGTTTTGGTGCTGATGCTGGTCCTATGTCTAGTTTCGGGCAAAAGAATAGCTTACTGATTCATGAATGGCCGGTTTTCAATTCTATGCAAATGAGATGAAGCCATTCACATTTCTGTATCCAGTGAGCATTAGTAATTAGTTGAGCATTAGTACCCAAAGCTGGTTTGCACTCATTTCATTTTTTTCCCCCACTTTCTATATCCAGTGAGCATTAGTACCCAAAGTTCTTCAACATAAGATTCAAGTCTCAGATTTTACTATTGAATTGATGTTTAAATGCTAGCTATTTTTTCTCATATTCCCTCTACTTGGTTTATCAAGTAGGTGATTTTTCAAGTAGGTGATTTCCATCCCACAATAATGTGCTCAACAGTTAGATTAGTGGAGGAAGCTTATGACATTGTGGCTGCCCTGCAGCATCACTTTTGCCCTTAGAAGGTGTCCACACTCACAGAAGAATGCCCAGTGCCTCACAATCATAATCCTATCACATCTTTAATGCATTGACAAATTGAGATTGGAGATCAAGAATTAGTTTGCCTTAAGAAGAGTGGTTTCTTGAGTAGTATGTGACTGTCAGTGTGATCGCGTTGTTGATCATGATTCCGTAATCATTAATATGGAAGGAGTGATTAGTCAGTTGGGAGGAATCTAACTTAATACCCAGACCTTGATCAGTTGCAATGGCACTACTGTTGGCATCATAAAGATTTCTGTACACAGTCAGAGAGGGAGGAAGAGAATGTATGGCTCCTTAGGAGCACTGTATAAGACTATGAGGTTTTTGTTAGCCACTGCTAGCCATTTCCCACACCACCAATGACTGATATGCTGTCTCTAATAGCTAGTCAGATTTTCCAATGGAGAGCAGATCAGTCTCATCTGGTCCAATCCAGAACCAAGAATTAGGTTCTTGTTACATCGAAATTAAATACAGATTGACAGCTATACATGTCTCAATTGATTAAATGATGACATGAAAAGTTTTCAATGCTGTATTAATGACATGATGTGAAATTGTAACTGGTGCAAAATCACCTTCTTTAACTCTGTGCTTAATGTTGAGTCGGATGGTCTAAGTCTCTAACATGGAATGATACACATACTTTAAAATTGTATTTCAGAACTTGAAACTAACACCTGTGAGCATTGGCTTCGCCGTACTCTGGGGAGGAAAAACTGATAAATTGGTCTCTGTACACTATGGCTTAATGTTTCAACTGTTCCTGAGCCGGATACAATGCCTATCCAGAACTCCTGTTAGGGTATTGTCCTCCTACTTCTCAATTCCCGATTCACTGTGCCTTCTCTATGTTAAAGTTCTGAATTATGTTTCCTACAGCAGGTTCAGAATGTTTTTAAAGTAAAGCTCTTTCTTCTCGTTTTTCTTTTGTTTATAATTATCCCTGTGCATTTTCCTATGTGATTCCCAGGAAAGAACCTTTCCATGGCCGTACATCCTACTACTCCATAATTCACATGGAGTAGATGAACTGAATAGGAGAACCATGAGAAACCCTGTCCAAGTCTGTTCCACCTGTAATCTTCAGAAATGTCCACTTATTGGTAGGCTTACTTTCTTGAATTGTCTGGCCATCCTTTGTTACAATTATTCTGTGGCAACACACCTGGAGACTTCTAACACATAGCTTAAGTTTTTGAGTTGGATGACCCAGCCTAATAAACTCCAATATAGTGTCACACAATATTCCAATAAATCAAGGGAAATGATGAATCACTACCACCACCATGCTGCAGATCCCCACAAAGACTATGACTCTTCTCCTAGTCGAATCTACAATATGTTCCCACCATGCTAGTTTTTGTTCTGTTTCTCTCTATCGAACTCAATTTCCTGCATCAGGATTCAGGGATGTATAATGCCATATTTTGGAGCCTATGGAAAATGCATCTGCAAATTGTTATTTTCAAAGAAATATGTTACCACCTGCTTCTCAGAAGTTTAAAAAAGGTTCATGAGACTTCTGCAGTATTCCTGTCATAAAAAATGCCGTGTGTTGATGCATATAGGAAATCCTTTTATCCTGAAATTAGCCACAGATCTGTCCCAGATAAATGGGAGGACAAACTTTTCTTGACCTCAGACCATATGCTTGTACAGTCTATGCATCTGGTTTTTGTCCTAATTTTAGCATGTGTCCCTCCTAAGTGACGAATCAGGTCCTTTTGATTTATTTATCCATTTGTGTTGTGGATACTTATTTGTTGACATAGTAGGAAAGATATGTTTTTTTGAGTTGGTAGGGTTTTTTTTTTTAAGGAAGATAATCTCTTTTTTTTAACACGGAGCTTATACAAAGCAGAAGATCTGAGAATTGATTTTGAGAACATGAAATTTCAAACTATTGGTATGTATAAATTAAGGGAAAAATTACCTGTTGAGGCAGTGAGATAGTGCCAGAAGCTGAGTAGTAGGGTCCTTACCCTGCACACATGGACAATGAAAGACATATAATGAAAACATATATTACATATATGAAATTCATTAAATGTTAGCACATTTATATGAATTTTATTTTTGCTAATAAATGCTTATGATATCCAAAGAAAACCTAAAACAAAAAACTAACTGATACACTTCCTAATATTCATAGATACAGAAGATGCAACCTGATACCACTGGCAAGTATCTATATATTGGTTCTTTGGACCGTCATATGAAATATTTGAAAAGTGGGGGACCTCAGAAGTTGTATACTGGATTTCGAAGGTTATTTGTGTCAGAATTGCCCCTCATGTCATGGTAAATCCCACAACATAACCTTCTGTTCCTACCCAATCCATTCTACACTTTCCAGAAGTGTATACTCAAAAGGAATTTTGGCAATCTGCTCCTACCCAATCCATTCTACACTTTCCCAAGGGCAAAGTGCAGTTTATCAATGCTCAACTTCATATAGATGTGAAAAGCTAGGTTTCCTGTTCAGTTATCTTCTTCCTTTTTTTTTTTGTGTAACAATTGTTAGGTTACTTCATGCACCATAATAAGACCCCTGAAGATAACAGTCATTAAGTTTGTGCTTCTGTGTTGATCACCAGTGTGCTATGATAAACTCTGGTCAGTGCTCAAAGAGTTTGTGAGAGAGTGTAGATAACAGTCATAAATTTGTACCCCCATATCTAAAATTTTAAAAATGCACTTTCTCAAAGGACAAAAGGAAAGCTATAATTTGAATAGTTCTTAATATTAAATGGTTAATGGACTACTATGTTTGACAGGACAATGTATCTATTTGAATAAAGCTACTGGGAAATAATGAGTAACAAAGCATCTGCAAAGTTTTGAGGTTGTTTTTGGAACACATCTAAAGTATGTTTTGGACCTTTTAAAAAATGAAATCAAATTGTAACAATCTTTCTATCCAGATCCTTCACAGTTTATGAGAAATTCACTGAAATCATAGTTGGAGGAACCATATTTTTACATGTCCTCTATAAGTAACATAAGACAACTTGGGCCTTCTGTCAATCACATTCCCCAATCATTCGATCGGTAACTTCTGCCATTTTCATATCTTAGAGTGCCTTGTGCAGTTACTACACATCTGGTCATTTGGCTATCTTCTGATTCTGCTCCAAAAGCTTGTTTATAACTATTTACTATCTTTTAGTGGATAGGTTTGTGAGCTTATTAGGGGAATCCAAAAGGAGGAGCCAAAAGCAAGACCTGCTAAATATATCTCATATGATTATATGATTATACGAAAGATGAAAAACCAAATTATCAGAGTACATGATTATTTTTCCCCGGGATCCATAATATCAATCATATCAATCTTTTACACAGATTGAATCTTTATCGCCAAAGAGTATGGAATGTAGAGCTACTGGGAAGACATGCTTGACTTATGAAGAACTTTAGTTTCAGAACGTCATGCGGATGAGAAAGTTCAACAGATTACAAAAGAACTGGGAAGACATGCCAAGAGTATGGAATTGTAGAGCTACTGGGAAGACATGCTTGACTTATGAAGAAGCTTTTGTTTCAGAACGTCATGCCGATGAGAAAGTTCAACAGATTCCAAAAGAACTGGTGGCTTCGATACTACATATGGTCCAATAAGAGCACTTGGAAATAAAAATGGTTTGGATACACTTCCTAATATTATATACAGACACACACTGGCATTCTGGAATCTTCTTCCATTTATCATATACAAACAACCTAGCAGTAGTTTGTTTCTGGTTCTTGCTTCGCCATGCTCATTGGCAGCGTAGCGCATATGTCAAGTGTTGCTCTATCGGTTTGCAGACGTTCAAAGTTATAGAAGAGCATGCAAGATGCATACACACTGCCAGCCATCATTACATATTTATCAATGCATTCAAATATAAAATTGAAGAATGAAAATGCAATGACTCTCACCACAAACTTTAATAATCTGGTCTATCAGGTGCAAGCAATTGATCTAAGTTGGAGAACAAACCTGCAAAAAGAGGATGAATCATAAGCTTAGTGAGCTAGAGAATTCTGATTAGCAATTGTGATGTCCAAAGTTATGGTTTGTTATTCATTGGAATGATGGAGGAGTCAAAACAGAGGGGTTCAATGCTAGAATAATAAGAGAAAATTTAACAGTAAATCCAGTATCAATGAATTCTGGAAGAAAGCTCAGTTGGATGATGAGGTACTTGTACATGTCCCGAGGTGGGAGGTTGCCTTAGGGGTGAGAAAGGTCCATGGAAAGACCCAAACATACTAAAGATTTACCCTATCTTATCGTTTCCTTCTATAATATTTTAGAGACTGAAAACTCAGTGAAGCCTATAAAAATCAAAACTCAGTGAAGCCTAGAAAATTCTTCCCGTCCATCTTTGATGATGGATGACACGTGGACTAAAACATACTCAAGGGAATATGCAGCATTCCCTGCTCCATGGACAGCAGGCAATGACATTGGGAAGTCCGGTTACTGATCACAGATCAATAAATTCTACAACTATCAAACACTCACAGATCATGAATAATCATTAAAGTTGAATGAGAAGCACATGTTAACCATAACTGGTAATTGGAGAAACTTTCTAGTTACTCGAAAAACCTTTGAGGAAGATAGATCATATGAACCAATATTTCAATAAAAGAAAAAATTGGAGTCAGTGAGAGAAATTCTAAAAACTTAAGAACTTTAAAACATAGCACTATGTGGCAAGAAAATTGAATGGTGCTTATGACATTCTCAATGGTAATAACCTTATTCAACTTTCTTAGAACCAATTTAATGTCTGTATTACTTTGTCTTACACATCAATAAGTGTCCTGTTTTTGAAAAAGTTATTTACTTTGTCCCATGACATTCCATACATGATTATCCTTTTGTGTAGTTTTTGATTATATGAAAGACCTTATTTGACTATATGAAAGATAATCATTGTTAAGTAAAACTAAACTCAATTATGGTTATGAATTGAGCATTTTGGATAGTGCCATCTTCTGTGGGGTTTGCACTAATTCCATAGTTATTGTCCACTACATGGTTGGTCATATGGTCCGAAGTTGAAAGACTTGTACGTTTTGGAAATCTGGAAGGCAGATTTTAGTTTGGTATGATGGTGAATGACTCCTACTCTTAGCCAATCATGAGCATGACCAATGTACCATCATCTAGGTGCTAAGGTGTATATGTTTTGACCCCTGATGCGGTGCTAAAAGTAGTCTAGATTTCAGCTTGTATGATAAGGGATACACTAAATTAAGAACAAAAAAAATCTGAAACCCAGAATATACAAACTATATATATTAGGAACATAAGCACATTAAACATATATAGATATTAAACTGGTAGGGATTATGATGATTAACACACAACCATAATGATAGTCAAAAAGCAAACAATTTCTGAAAACTTAGAAATTGCTTAAACAAAAGGAAATGATCTTGTTAAAGCAATGATACATCAAACTGGTAGGGATTAGCAAATGTACCTTTGTCCACACAATGCGAAGGCAAGATCCAGCCGCCCCCCTTTTTCTTTTAAATTTCAATGCAAACAGCACTGTCTATAAAATAGATAGAGAAAATTTATATTTTTAGGAACATAAGCATAAAACAAATTAACATGCACATCAGAAAGTTATATTAATTCACTTTGATAACTTTCAGTATAAAATGTTTTCCAACAGAAGATAAAACCCAATGGATAATGTGCTTAAAATTAAGTTCTATAAGCAGCATAAGAGGGTATGTGTGCCTGTATTGAGGTTAATATGTCCTGTTGTTGTCTTTTCTCCTTAAAATTGTCCTGCTTGGGTGTAGCAGGCTAACATTTGGTTTGTGTTTGTGCACAAATGGTTCTTGCACTGTGCTTGCACTTTTTTTTTTTTTGGCTTCTGTGATGATATGTACCGGCCCATTTTCCACCATTACCAGTAGATTAGTTCACTTAAAGCAGAACCAAGAGGAGATTATTATTTCTCCACCATGTGATTGACTTCCCGTTGAAACTGGATCATATCATAGGTGAGAGAAACAAAAGATGGACCTAGAACAACATAAACAAAAAAATTTTTCCTTTCACACTGTTATCCTATGCAAAAAGAAAAGGGGGAAAATAAAAGGACAGAAATATCTGCTGGTGCCACGTTTTTCTGGCCACTTTAAACAAACAAAAAAAAACTGGGAATAAAAGGAAGTAAACTATATGAAGAAATACATTCCTCCTTTTCTGGCCACTTTATATTATATGTCACCATAACAATACATTCCTCCACAATATATTTCATGGTTTCTTTCCTGCTAGCAAGATATTTAATTGTAGTAAAACCATGAAGTTGCATCAAAGTGATTGCAAAGGTAATGGATAGAAAGGAAACTATTAGCACCTAGGTGATCTCCTTTCCTATGTTCTATATGGTTTTGTGCAAGATTGAATATGCAATTGTTGGCTTATTCAATTCTGCCTCTAGCTAGCCTCTAAAAATATGACTAATCTTATCAAGATTACCTGCTCCAGATGTGTGAGAGGATGTATGGCTTGTTGTGGCCATTCACCAGAGATGGCTAGGTGATGGGAACCCTCAATTTCTCTTTTCATTATTGGATTGCTAGCTTATGTGGGCTCCACACAACATATATGCATATATCATTTGACGAACATATGTGATATACGTACATCTATCATTTTCTAATCCTGATACAAAAGTGATTTTAGATTTTCAACACCTAGATTCTTAATTATTTAGGAATCAGCCTTTTTATTTGAGGATTTTCTTTTGGTTTTTTTTTGTTTTAGAAATCAGAAAAAAAAAACACACTGATATCATTATTTACTGAAACACCCAGCAAAAATATACTAATTTCTTCTAGTTCATTAAAGCTGGCAATGATGACAGTCGGTTTTAAAAAAAACCATCAGAGCAAGTTTTGTGTAGCAAGCTATCAGTCACTACCCAGGCTATCAGTCATAAGGCACAGAGATATCTAAAAATTTATATAAGTGCACAGGATTTCAGAAACACTAAGGCACAACATTTCAGAAACATATAAACTTATGATATCTTTCTCTGCCTCATAATGTTTTAAAATAAAAGAACCCCCAATAAACCTTCCACTAAAAAACACACATAGACACATATTAATCAGAAAACTCAGTGAAGCCTATAAAACATATAGATATTAACTCAAGAGTATTCAGCAATTTCGTCAATTTCATATTTACCAAGGAGATGATTTAGAGACAGAAACTCCCAATAAACCTTCCACTAAAAAACACACATAGACACATATCCTTTCTTTCTATCATGATTAGAGACAGAAAAATCAGTGAAGCCTATAAAAATCAAAACTCAGTGAAGCCTAGAAAAATCTTCCCGTCCATCTTTGATGATGGATGACACGTGGACTTTCCCATACTCAAGGGAATATGCAGCATTCCCTGCTCCATGGACAGCAGGCAATGACATTGGCAAGTCCGGTTACTGATCAGAGATCAATAAATTCTACAACTATCAAACACTCACAGATCATGAATAATCATTAAAGTTGAATGGGAAGCACATGTTAACCATAAGAGTTAATTGGAGAAACTTTCTAGTTACTCGAAAAACCTTTGAGGAAGATAGATCATATGAACCAACATTGTTTTAGCAATTTTTTGTCAACCTTTCATTGGTTCTTGCACTTTTTCTACTTCTTGCTTTGTATTAATCCTTCCAAAAATCACCGACCACATAATGCACATACTGCTCTATCCTTCCCCTGTTTCTCTTAGTATTTTTTGTTTATGGTCATATTGCAAATGCCTGGATTGGTGTTTGGTCAATGCTTGTTGTGCAGGTGGGACACTGGTGCTTGTAATCTGTCAGGTATGCTTCAATATATATGCACATCTATTTCAGCTATATTTCCTTGCATATGTTATATGTTTAAAACGTCTATAACTTCATGTTAATTTTGTAAGTTATCATTTGATATGTCAAATTATGATATATGTTAAGCATATGAATGGTTCGGTCCTTTTTATAAACAGACATGTAATAGCAGAAGATTATATAATGGAGAAACTATATTTACCTATGAAAAGATTACAAAACAGAGCATATAATGAAAGATATGACAAAGCACTAAAACTAATTACATAAATCTTATAGTACACTGCACAACATACCTCAAATAGAAAAGATATATTTAAAAGGTGCAATTAAGACAATGATCAGGTATGTGTTTCTAACAGCAGAATATGACACATTCTAAAACATTCTAAACTCAATGTCCGACCCTATCACCAAATTCTAAAACAGGCCTGGCATACATTCTTAAACATTCTAAAACATTCTAAAACATCCTAAACATTTAATCGAGGAACAGAAGGTTTGTTCAAAACTCAATGTCCGGCCCTAAGAAAACATTCTAAAACAGAAAATATTCTGCCCCACCAAATTCTTGAAGAGTTAACTCAAAAACTAAGAAAAGGATACATACCTCAAAATTATATGAGACAGTTAAACAGGAAGATTGACTGGTTCTCAGTGTTCAGGATCAAGAACGTTTCTTCATACCTTGTAGTTTCCCTGTGAATCGATGTGTACTAAACTGTCAATAGAGCACAACATGAACAGGAAACAACAGAAAGGAGTAAAAAATGAGAACAGGAAAGGAAGAACCTTGGCCGGTCTTGAGGAAGCGTGCGACTCGGCCGTCGGCGAAACTTCGAGCTGTTGCTTGCGAGGTCAAGGCTGCCAGGGAAGGGCTTGGGTATAACCTCGGCCGGTCTTGAGGAAGCGTGCTACCCGGCCGACGGCGAAGCTTCGAGCTATTGCTTGCGAGGTCAAGGCTGCGTGGATGGGGAGTATGCGAGGGCTTGGGTGTGAGGTGGCCCTGCGTACTGCAGGGAAGGGCTTGGGTAGAACATACGGAAGGGAAAAACCAAAAGAGGAAAACCTGGGTAGCATAAGGAGGAAGGTCTTGGGTAGGGCATAAGGAGGGTTTAAGATCCTGGGTAGAACTCCTCATCAAATCGGCGAAGAGGCCGACGCGGTGGGCGGGACGGGCGGGAGGGGGGCGGAGCATTCCTCAGTCATCAGCATAAGGAAGGTTTGGTCGCCCAGGGAAGGATTGACGTGGAGAATTTGGGTAACACAAAGGAAAGAAAAATAGAAAAAAGCAACAGATTTCACCAGGGAAAGAACCTTCCCTAGGGCATAACCTTCGGTTTGGCCCTCGCGGTGGCGGGAGGGGCGGGAGAGGATCGCGGAGATTTGGTGGAGATTTGAAAGGGAGACCACAGTTTTGACGCTGCCTGGAAGGGAAAAACCAAAAAAGGAAACTGGTTTCACCCAAAAAAAAAAAACAACATAAATCTAGGAAGGTCTTGGGTATGGCATAAGGAGGATCCTGGGCATGGCATGAGGAAGAAACGGGATCCTGGGTAGAACATAAGGAAGGATCGCCGAAGAGGCGGACACGTGGGCTGGACGGGCGGGAGGGATCCAGGAGCATTCTTCAGTTTGGCATCGGCATATCTCAGTTTGGTATCGCCCTCCCGGGAGGCAGAAAGAGAATAGAGAAGAAAGGGTGCTATAACACTGACACGTGTATTTTAAAATTAAAAATTATTATAATAATATAGACAAATATTCCAGTGCTGCCACGTGGCAGCACTAAAACTCCCTATCTCAGTTTGAGCGGGAAAGTAAGCAATTCTGGTGCTGCCACGTGTACGTCTAAGACTGAGTTTATAATAATAGTATAGATAAGTGGTATTCTAAGAAGAACACCCACAAGTAGCTTTCCAAGGGCTGAACTCATCTCGGTTGGGTGTCCTGCCAGGCATCCCACCCAATCAGGCTTCAAGTCATGTTTGGTATCGAGATAGATCGACAATAGAGTGAGGATATTTTTAAAATTTTGAGATTATCCTCAGTTTATTCTCGATCTATCTTAATACTAAACAGCTTAAAAGACCTTGCAACATTTTAAGATAGCTAGGGACAGTCTAATTGGTGCTGCTACCTACAAAGCAGAGCTGCTAGTATTCCAGCGAAATGCAAAGCTGCTGAAATCCACACCCTATACCATCCTTGATAGGTAGCAGGGATTTCTTCTCTCTCTTGTTTTGTCCGCCCTGCTGCACAGATCATGGTACTCAAAGCTGCCCGAACTGGACCAGAAGCGGCTGGAACCATGCTTGGAACAGGGACAGGGATTGGAATCGTCGTCCCCGCTAGTGTAGGAACTGGTTCAGGTTCTGCAAACCTTGGCGCAGATCGCTAGTAGGAATGGGGTGAAGACAATTGCCACTGCCCGGAGGCTGCTCCTGAAAATCCTGCTCTGTCGGACTCCATCAAGCCAGGCTCTGCAATGATGGCCAGAGAAGCTACTACTGCTACAACATCAACTGATCGATGCCACTGGTTACAGATTGCAGCAGGAGGTGTTTCTGGAGTTTGGACGGGTATCACGTTCCCTCTCCTTCGATGTCCTCAACCTCACCCATCCTATTTGCCAAGGTCTGACGCTGCAACATCCTGCATGCTAAAACTCCCGCATGTAACATTCAGGCTTCAGCACATCAATTTTTTTTGAGAAGTGGATAGAACCACTGATATTTAAAGGAAAAAAAAAATGTACAAGAAAATGTAAACAAGGGGCCAGCTCCAAAGCCCCAACAAAAGGTGGCAAGATGAGACTTGCCAGGGGAGCAAAGAAAATAAAGCCAAAACCCCCTCAGCTAACCATGACCATTAGCCCCAAAAGACAGGCTCCACACCCAACAGTCCCAAGACAAATCACTCCTCAAAACTGAGGCCCACCCACATCAAACATTGGACAGAACCACACAAAAGAAAAGTCAAACAATCATCCAAGACATCTACTGACTAAGCGACTCATCTATGCTTCAGTTATTCAAAATTCCTTTCTTGCCGGTCACATCGGATTTCACCTTTCAAGTAATATCCGCCATCTATCTACATTGATCAGAAACAGTGTGAACTTCAAACCTTTATCCACACTTTCATCCGAAACACGATCAATCTAGCAATTTCGCTTGACCTCGTTTCCATGTAGTTCTCTACTTTAGACAGAATATCCATTAACTTCACCTTGGAGGGATTTCCATTGTCCGCCGAAATAGTTTTCTCCCATTGAAAGCTTCCTCAACCTGCTCCATAGCTGCATGTAGATCCTCTGACACCCAAGGCGGGGCTGGAAGAGCGAATTAGAGAATAAAGCAAGATTCCAAGAAATGATATTCTTTGCAAATGTTTGCTAACCTACGAATTCATTTTAGAATAGAGATGCATTGTTGCATTTGTTCATGTCACAAGGTCGTGTTTTGAATTAAGATATATATGTGAGCTGAAATGAAAGATTTCCGAGAGAAATTCTGGGAAAGAATGGCCACTGTAATCATATACTTTAATAATGTCAAAGCTGTATGCCATCAAGATCTTACGGACGATAAGAAAGAGGCAGAATGCATTGGTGGCAGAGTGCGTTGGTGAAGTCAATAGGACCGACATGTTATAAGATACAAAAAATTTCATCAGGAATCAAATAATTTTCTTCACCCATGGCTCATTTTCCATAACAGGAGTGTCTATTAAAATAGAATACCGTGTATGGTGTCCAGCACTCAGATACCGGAAGAATGACAGAGTCTCAAAAAAAAATTGTAAATGTTCCATCAACCAATAGCATATATTGGAAGAACATGAGTGCACATATACATCAGTGACTACAAAACTAGAGAATGCCTCATGACCGAGGTCCAAAAACCTTCCAGTTCCAGGCGCCACATAATCATGGGAGGAATTTTTTTGCAACATAGTTGAGATTGCACAACGCACTGCTATGGTGAATCACCTAGTTAGATACATGCACTTCCATGCTACCTTTCCAGAAGATGGTCATAGAAGGTAAAATCATGATAAGAAATGTTCACGTCAGAGATATAGCAAGATGTCAGATGTTGGATCACTGCCAGTGCAGGAACAGCATAGGAACTTTGGCAAACGCATAAACACTGAAAGATTATGGTGGTTAAAAGCGTCAAAGGCTCTCAGATTGGCACAGAGGGTGTATGATTGCCGAAGCAAAACAAGGAGGGTGAAAAGTATATTACCACCATTATTTTCAAAGAAAAAACATCCTCAGGACATGAGAACAACAAAATTGGCACTCAGGGAGCAGTGAGGTCCCTCTTAAACTAATTTTGCATTTAGAAGTTTGCAGATTGAAATATCCACTTGAAATATATAAAAGCAGTTTCCAGGTAGTATTGGAAAGTTAGGGAGTTATGGAAGAACAATTCCACCTTTGTCTTCCACATCTTTTTTTCCTTTGGAAAGTGGGTAGTACCACTAGTATATTAAAGAAAAAAGAACGTATAAATATAGGTAGTGTACATCAAAAAGCAACTCTCATCCTGTACAATTGAATGCCACACTAAGATGTGGGGAGACATGTAATCTCCTAACAAAAAAAAGACAGGAAGTAGAGAAATCCACATTACAAATTGCGGCCGCCCATACCACAATAGCATGAAAAATGACTGCTCCCCCCCCCAGCATCCACAGGGTGACGTGAAGGATGAGCCACCACACTTTCCTATCTCGTCTGAGAAGTCACCGTCTCCCCACTACAAAAGCAGTTGTGGACATCTCTGTGTTGACGGATGTCGATAAGGGTCTTCCTCGCAACCTCCCCCACACCCCTGACAGTAGGAGCAACCTACAAGCTGGTGGTCAAAGGTTCATTATCCTCCCCACAAAGCACACAATTAGTTGAATATCAGAATGAAATGACTTAGCCTATCCCCAGTGGGAAATCTCCCATGCGAGATCCTCAAATCAAAATCTTTTTACCTCAAACGGCTTCTAGGGCTCCACGTCTGATGACGAAATCTATGTTGAAGCCTCCATCTACAATAACTTTGTATGCTAATCTGACGAAAAGAAACATCCTTTCTCCAACTCCACACATCCATCCTCTGAATTAGACAAGTGAACAGGCAAGAGAAGGGAGAGCTGCACCATCTCAGCATGAGACAGGCCCCTCCTGAGTCGATGATGCCTAAGCGCCTCCTGGAAGGAGGGAGTCGAAGCCTGAGAGATAGAGCACAAGGGATCCGCCGATATCAAGAATAGGCTATGGAAAAGTGACTGCAAGGAGAAATCCCGCACCACTATCCTTCTAAAGCGGAGCTATGTTCTTTAACATGACGGACTATAACCCCGACAAGAGAAAAGAATGTCCCAGAGTCTGCTCCTCCAAAGTACTTCTGTCTAATCAACAAAGCCCACAACCCCCTTCTCATCCTAGCCCCACAACCACTTGCACAATAGTGCCAGATTAAAGTATATGATGTTCTTAAGCCCCAAACCACCTTTTTCCTTGCTCACAACCAGCCCCAAAACCACATCTGTTTTCTTTTCTTTTTTTCCCTGACAAGAACATTCAATGATAAAAGAGGAAAGCCTTTGGTTAAGATTTCACTTCTTCAGATTGTTTTTGGATTAAGATTTCCTAACTAGAAGGGCAGCCAGTTTCAGGATCCATGTATGACTGATCACTTGTAGAGCAAAGCTCCCTTTCTCCTTGACATCTTGTTCCATATGCAAGTCCGATTTTCCAAAGAATTGTATGGTCAGGTAAATACCAGGAACATTTTACCGTGTTAAAGCACAATTTCCACTCCAACAGCACCTCGATATTGTAGTGTGACCTAAAAATTTTGAATACAAAACTGAAATTTTAATTAAAAAACTAAGCACCTAATCTGGCATAAATGAACAAGTAAGGTATCTATGTTCTGCCATTTTTGTTATGACTGAGTGTAACTCATTGGAGATAGATAAGTAAATCCCTAAGTCAGCCAATCTCCATGCCACTGATCAGAAAACCTATCTCACCA
>JACBKR010005986.1:0-15145 GCA_014218235.1 Colocasia esculenta | reverse complement strand
ATTAGACACAAGAGGCGGATGTATCTAGTCTCCTCCATATAGGTGCACAACATGATAAGGGAAGGTTGCTTTGCTTTCGTTACGGTTGTAGTAGTTGAAAAGAAGGGGTCTAAGATACAAGATATATACTTAGTCTAGGACTACTCTAATGTGTTCTCCGAAGAGCTGCCAAAAATTCCCCATGAACGAGATGTAAATTCTCCATTGACTTAATCCCTGGAGTAGCACTAGTGTCACGTTAACCGTACCCGATGTCACCAGCCGAGTTGAAAGAACTGAAGGCACAACTAATGGAATTGTTAGAAAATGGGTTCATTAGACCAAGTACTTTCCCATGGGGAGCACCTATTCTATTGTTAAAAAGAAAGTTGGATCTATGAGGCTATGTATCGACTATCGGAAACTTAATCAGCTGGCTGTCAAGAACAAGTATCCATTGCCTAGGGTCGATGAACTCTTCGACCAGATATCTGGAGCTCAATACTCCTCCAAATTTGATCTTAGATCTAGTTATCATCAAATGAGAATCAAGGACGTGACATCTACAAAATGACTTTCAGGAGGAATGGACACTACGAATTCATTGTTATGCCTTTTGACTTGACCAATGCTCCTGCAACTTTCATGCAACTCATGAACAACATATACTAGCCATATCTTGATAAGTTTGTGGTCGTCTCATTGATGATATTCTCCTATACTCCAAGACCAAAGAAGAACATGAAGAACATCTGAGGATAGCTCTGCAAATCTTACGAGACAACCAACTATATGCTAAGCTGAGCAAGTGCGGGTTTTGGCTCGAAGAAGTGTCCTTCTTGGTCCATGTCATCTCTAAGGGGGGCATCTCTGTTGATCCCTCCAAAGTTGAAGTTGTACTTAAATGGGAGAGACCAACTAATGTCACAAAAATTAGAACAGACAGTTCATAAGGACTTCTCCAAGATCGTTGTTCCTCTCACTCGTCTCACGCAGAAAGAGAATCCCTACTCTTGGAGTAAGGACTGTGAGAAAAGTTTCCAAACATTGAAAGAATGTCTGGCCTCAACCCCTGTTCTCGCTCTTCCAATAGTGGGAGAAGGTTTCTTAGTCTGTACCGATGCTTCGGAAGTTCGGCTAGGCTGTGTACTGATGCAAAAAGAGAAAGTCATTGCCTATTCTTCAAGTCAATTAAAGACCCATGAAGTCAACTACACCTTGCATGACTTAGAGTTGGTTGTTGTGGTCTTCGCTTTAAAGATCTAGAGACATTACTTATATGGTGAGCAATTCACTATCTATTCAGACCATAAAAGCTTGAAGTATTTATTCTCTCAGAAAGAACTCAACATGAGGCTGAGGAGATGGCTAGAATATTTAAAGGACATCCACTTCAACATCCAATAACATCCAGGTAAGAGAAATGTTGTGGCCGATGCTTTTAGTAGAAAGCCGATGGCATCCTTATCTAGTCTTATTCTTGGCAAAATGCAACTATTAGAACAATTCACAAGATTAGATTTGAACATCAAACATAGAGATGATCGAGTCTTGGTTGCCAGCATCAAGATTCAGTCTGACTTGCTGGTAGAGATCAAAGTAGAGCAGGACAACGATCCATTCTTGGTTTGTATCAAGGAAACCTTAGCTGAAAAACCAGACTTCGTGTGACCGAGGATGGTAGGTTAGTATTCCAACAGAGAACCTGTGTTATGGATAATGAAGAACTGAAAAGGAAGCTAACGGATGAAGCTCATCAAACTAAGTATACTATTCATCCTAGAGGTACCAAAATGTATCAAGACATGAAAAGAACATTTTGGTGGCCCAATATGAAAAGAGAAGTAGCCGAGCATGCTGCTCATTGCCTTACTGCCAATAGGTAAAAGCAGAAAATAAGTGCCTTGCTGGTATACTCAGACCTCTAGATATTCCAAAGTGGAAGTGGGAAAGTAGTGGCATGAACTTCATCATGGGTTTACCCAAGGCTCGTGGTGTGCTCGACGACGCCATAGGGTTATTGGTCATCGACTAACCAAGTCCGCACACTTCTACCTATAAAATGTAAGTGGTCTGGGATGTGTTAGCCACTCTTTATATCAAAGAGATTGTGAGACTGCATGGAGTTCCATCATCAATCTTCCCAGATCTTGATCCCATGTTCACCTCTCATTTCTGGAAGGGACTGCAGGCTGCACTTGGTACGAAACACAATTTTAGTACCGCATTTCACCACAAATAGATGGATAGATTGAGAGAACCAATCAGATTGTAGAAGAAATGTTAAGAGCCTGCACTATAGACTTCTAAGGCTACTGGAATGAACACATATCCTTGATCGAGTATTAAGATGGTACCATTCGATGCACTCTATGGTAGAAAGTGTAGATCCTTTGCATGCTTCAATGAAGTTGGGGAACAACAATGGTTAGCTCCAGACATGGTAGAAAATACAACCAGAGATATACATGTGATTCGGGATCGGCTCTAGATTGCTCAGTCTAGACAAAAGAGGTATGCTGTCAAGAGGAGGAGAGATCTATAATTTCAAGTGGGAGATCATATACTTTTGAAGGTATCTCCTACCCGTGGAATCCAAATGTTTGGTATTAAAGGAAAGCTAAGTCCCAGATTCATCGGTCCTTTCGAAGTGCTCGCAAGGGTTGATGAAGTTGCTTATCGGCTAGCGTTACCCCCAAACTTAGCATTCGTACACAATGTGTTCCATGTGTCTATGTTAAAAAAATATGTGTATGATCCTACTCACATCATTTGGCATGAGAATTTAGTGCTGAACAAGGACATGACTTGTGAGGAAAAGCCAATCAAAATATTGGAACGAAAGGTGCAACAACTCGGGAACCGTCCCATTCATTTGGTTAAAGTTCTATGGAATAATCGTGAAGTAGAAGAAAGTGACATGGGAACCGAAGGAATAATGAGGCGAAACTACCCCGACATTTTTGGTAAGACATTCTCTCCATTATGGTCATGTGAATTTGGGGACCAATTCTTGTAAGAGGGGGAGGATGTAGCAACCAGATAATTTTAAATAAATAAAACAATATAAAATATTAAAATAGAATGAATTAATTAAAACACAATAAACAACAAGAAGTAATGGGCTTTATTAAAATAGCTCACACTAAGTTATTGTGCCAAAATAGGAGTTTGGAATATGGAGTCTGAGAAAATACCCATAAATTCGTATAAAAAATGTGTAGAAAATAGGAAAGGGTAAATTAGGGTTAAAACTATGGCAAATAGCCATCTTAAGAGCTTACTTAATGGCATTGCTACTCCAATTGGGAGTAGAATCTCCAAAACATGGAAGGAGTCAAACCAAAACCGCAACCCACCCTTCCTAGTCTTATTAGGACTTGAAATAAACCCTAATCATATAAATACTCTCATAAGGCTAGTGGGGAAGGTTCACCATCGTGTTGGGGTCATGAAGAGGCGAGCTAGGGCACCAGGAGAGGTGGAGATCGGCCAAGAACACTGCATCTTCTCCAAACCTGCACTGCATCGACTTCGGTTGAGACCTCCCTTAGATCCATTCAAAGGTAGGTATTCTCAGGCTAAAGATGAACAAAACTTATACCATCGCAAAGATCATTTTTTCTAGTTTCTTTTGCACTTGATTTGCATAATTTCATCAACTATGCTACGAGTTAAAAGTGTTTTCTCAACATCATGCAAGTCTAAGGCTTTTTGTGTTCATATCATTTTACACGTTTACCAAGACCAAATTGATTGGGTCCAAAAGTATGACTCTCTTCTATTCATCATCCTCTATAATTTTCATGTTCATAGCTTTGTCCCAAGAGCCCTAGAACTTGAGTTATAAGCCTTGCATGTAAGAACTACATCAGTTTTACTGTTCTCAGTTTGAACGTTGAATCACAAACGACACATATGTCGCGTTTCTTCGACTGGTGTCACAATAGATGAGACCATCATGATTACCTTAATGGTGACTAGAAAGGCTGTCACATTTTAGTTTGGATCTGACAAATATCGTTGCATCAAACTGTGTACCCTTTCGTTGTCCGAAGATGTCTGAACCGCGACCACCACGGTCGTCGCGAATTTGTGTTGTTTCCCGCTTTTTGGGGATTTGTGTTATTTCGAAAGATAGAGTTTTGCATGCACACATCGAACCTTGATGTCGCGATTCTGTTCTGATTGCCATGAACATGTCGAACCTATACATCACATTTCTATGTCACCAATCGATTCACCCTTGTCTAGTTACCCTAAATGTATTAGTCAATGTCGTTACATTTCTGTCATGAATCGATCTTGTTAAACACAACAATTAGACCCATCGCGATTTTACTGTGTGTTTCCAACAGCTTTTAAGTTCTATTTAATCTGATTATTTAAGCTTGTAATCATGATTATACCCTGTAATACTGTGTGAGAAATAGTAAACAACCATGTTAATGAACTTCTGATATATTTCACATGTTTCATTAATTAAAAGACATTGTTGCACGACTATCATATGTTCTCTTGATTTCTTTCGCATGAACACACCAAATGTTTATCTTTGCCATGAGACCATGCAGAAAATACTTCAATAATATATTTGGTAAATTACTTCAATAATTGTACATTGCACACCATGATAATAATGACATTGTCTTTGTTTCTTACGTTGGTTTGGAATACCGTTATCGCCACTCCACTATTTTGGAATTCCTCTAGAATGTCGAAGAACTTGTTTTCTTTGCACACTACTCTCTTGGCAAGTTGGAACCTCTCTTTTGGACATTCCATTTTGGCAGACTAGGAACCTTTTGTTAAGACCTCTGTAAGACTCCGTACTCTGTAGATTCCTCTTGGAGACCGAGCTGGTTGTACGCTAACACCTATAGCACCCTAAGGGATCAGCCAGATCCAAATAGCCTTAGAAATTCCCTCTTACTTTCAGATCATGCCGAACCTCTAGACCTGCTCATAACGTTGCCTAGCTAGCAAGCCCAGAGGGGGGTGAATGGGATTCTTAAAACTTGATTACCTAAACCTGTCAACAATAATGTTTAAACAATACACTGGTTTGGCGGTAGTGTTAGTCGTAAAAACAATAACAAACACACATAAAGCAAAACACACTGGACAAGGATTTTTAGCCTGGTTCAGACCTCCTCTCCACAGGAGTCCTACGTCCAGTCCCTGAGCAACAACTTAGGATTCCACTACTTAAGGGTATAGTCCCCCTTATGGACACTTACACACCCAGCCGCAGTTGGTCTTCTCTTCACAACCCGAAGAGGAAAAACACCACCCTGGAACACCCGGTCTTCCTTCAACATGAAAGGAATAACACCCTGGAACCCCCAGGTCTTCCTTCAACATGAAGGGAACAACATGAAGATGTGTTCGAGGGAAGACAAGCCCTAGATCAAGCTAATACAATGCTTGATCTGAAGCAATGACTGAGAGGAAGAGATCTACAATAATGAACTCTCCCAGTGCACAAATGCTCTCTCTAAGACCTACTCTGAATGTAGAGAGCTAAGAGAAAAGCTAAAACAATGGAGTGAGGCTTGGCTCTTCTAGATGCTCGCAGATTGTGTCGAGTAAGCTTATCCGGGTTACTTCATTTCTAAAGCCATCAGTCGTTAATATATAACTTCTTGAAAAAATAGTCATTGAAGTATCTGTTGTGTCTATGTTCTGAGAACTTTAGACTACATGGTTCTCCTTTGCAGTCAACGGTCATTTACGTTCATGCACGTAAGAAGAAAATCCTTCTTAATATCCTCCAGCTTCTACTTTATCCAATGTTGTATAGAGTCGAGCTGTCAGAGACCTGCACACATTAAATGCTAAAACGTAGACAGCTAAGCTGTCTCTTGTTGTCAGTCAATCGTTAAGTGAGGATACATCAAAATAGAAATCCCATTCTGTCTTTCCAAAATGATATTACATGTAGAAGCATAGAAATAGAAGACATCTAAACATGCATCGTGCAGGGAAATGTACGGTTATATTTAATGCATGGATATAAGAGAAATACACGGGATGACTTTAACTTGTCAAGATATTTGAATATCGAGTCATATATTTCATGAAATCGTTTTGAGAATCACTTATGAAATCGTTGTATGAGTGAATCGTTTGAGAACGAATCATTACAAGCAATCGTTATAACCAAATTGTATAAGCAAATCATTATGAATCAATTATTAGAAGCAAATCGTTATAACCAAATCGTTATAATCAAATAATTGTGAACATATCGATACAAGCAAATTGTTATAACCAAATCATTATAATCAAATCATTGTGAACGAATCATTACAAGCAAATCGTTATAACCAAATCGTGTCTTACTTATCGAGTCGATGTAGTGATCAAATCGATGTTTTGTTTTATCGAATCATTACACAGACCAAGTCATTGTTGTGACTTATCGAATCGTTACTGCAAGCAAATCGTTTTGTAACTTATCGAGTCGTATAATGACCAAGTCATTCTTGTAACTTGTCGAATCAATGTAAATATCAAATCGATGTGGAACTTATCGAATCGTTATGAAAGACAAATCGTTGTGAGACCAAGTCGTTGTTCTGACTTACCAAATCGATGTGAAACCGAAAATTATGAAAGAAAATCGTGTTCTCACATATCAAATCTATGTGAAACAAAATCGCGTGTGAGATCGAAATCGATGCGATCACTTAGAGAATCGTTCTGAGATCGAAATCGATGCGATCACTTAGCGAATCGTTCTGAGATCGAAATCGATGCGATCACTTAGCGAATCATTCTGAGATCGAAATCAATGTGAGATCGAAATCGATCTGATGCTTATGAAATCGTTGTGAGTCCGAAATCGGTATGTCACTTACCAAATCCTTATGAATATGAAAGCGATAGACGTAGAACGTATGAATCGATCGTTTATGACTATTGAAATCGATGCACACTTACGAAATCGTTGTAACTTATGGAAAGTCGATATATACTTGGATAAATTTCATGCTCTGAACTTGAAATCTATAGTGTATAGTAAAATGTATTGCATATTTCCTTGATTTCACCTGACTTGTTCCTGTATCTTGTTGCCCAGCTAGATAGCCCAGAGGGGGGGTGAATGGGTCTTTAAAAAATTCTCCTGCAAATACCTGTTCACTAAAAACGTTCACACACAAAGACATACTTTGATGGATGTTAGTTATTGTTAGGATAAACAACAATCACACAAATAAGCAATCACACAACACAGGAGTTTATCCTGGTTCGGATCTCCTCTCCTTAGGAGTCCTACGTTCAGTCCCTAAGCAAAAACTCAGGATTTCACTAACTAGGGTACAGTCCCCTATGGACAGTACCAAACACCACAGCTGGTCGTCTCTTCTCAGCCCGAAGAGGAACAACACCCTGGATACCCAACCAGGTCTTCCTTCACACAAGAAGGGCACACACACACACCTGGATACCACAAGTCTTTCTTCACACACGAAGGGTACAAGCATAGGAACAAGTAAGCAAGAGATGAGATAAGACCTTAGATCAAGCTTTGACAAGCCAGATCTAAAGCAAAGGATGAGAGCTTAAGGTCTACAAACTAAGCTCACTCTCAGATCCAACCGCTCTCTCAAGATCTTACAAACAATGCAGAGAGCAAAAATAGCTAATCTATGGAATGAGGCTTGGCTCTTTCTTGAGAACTCGCAGAAGACTTGATGATCAGAGTGATTTTGGTGACTGTCGTATCTCTATCTATCTCATGTCGTTTTTGGAGCTCCTTTCTTCAATATATTATATCTTCAATTTGAAATATAGTCGTTGAAGTATCCGTTGCCTCTAGCTTTTGGTGGACGTTAGATTGAGTTAGCACTTGGAAGCTTCCAGTCAACAGTCCTTTACCATTTGTGCACGCAAAGAGATAGGATCTTCTGAAGTGTCCTTTGGCTTCTACAAGGTCCAACGTTGTTTGATGAATGTTGTCAGAGACCTGCATACATTGAATGCTAAAACAGTAGATAGCTAGGGTGTCTCTTGTTGTCAGTCAACGTTAGTGTGAATATTCATCAAATAGTAATGCCATTTTGTTGTTCTAAAAGATGCATGCGGAATAGACAGATAATGGACGATATCGACTGCATGCATGCAGAGATACGTTCAGTCTTCATTAAATGCACAGCTGACAGAAGAATATGTGAGAAGACTTTTGACTATTCAACCCGTTGAAAGGATAAGTCATATGTCAGTTGATTGATATGAAATCAAGCATTTATGACTTATGAAATCGTTATGCAATCAAACAGCAATCTGTGAGGAATCGATATGAAAGAATCGTTGTGATCATCAAGGAAATCATTATGATTACTTAAGAAGTCGATGCGCAGTGCAAATCGTTATGAGAACCAAAGAAATCGTTATGATTACTTAAGAAGTCGATGCTCAAAGCAAAACGTTATAATATCTGAAGCAATCGTTGCGATAAGCAAATCATTATATATCTGAAGCAATCGTTGTGATAAATCAAATCGTTACGATGACTAAAGGAATCATTATGATGAAAACATTGCGATGACTAAAGGAATCGTTACAAAGGCAAGTCGTTACGATGACTAAAGGAATCGTTACGAAAGTAAGTCGTTACGATGACTAAGGAATCGTTACGAAAGCAAGTCGTTACGATGACTAAAGGAATCATTACGAAGCAAGTCGTTACGATGACTAAAGATCATTACGAAAGCAAGTCGTTACGAAAACATTTCTTTTTATTCAAACGTTTTTTCATTCTATGAAGAAATCGAGAAGGCATTTATGAAACCATTATGAGGAAGTCGTTACAGTTCTACTGTAATCGTTATGATTTATATAGAAATCGATGTGTGCTTAGACAATATGATGTTGTAGACAATGTAGAGATGCTACCTTTTTGGCTTATTTTCCTTTGGTATTAATTCATGTGCTTAAGACTTGTAGAAAATAGGTTAGTGACCTTTAATTAAGGGTTTGATAATTATCACAATAATATGGTTTTGTTAATCACTAAAATAGAAATGTAACTACTTTTAATTACATGGGGATAGACTGTTCATCAATCTCCCCATTTTTGGTGATGACAAAACTTTACAAATTAACAAACTTTAGCAAATAGCACAGATAAATAGATCTCCATATGTATTCAGAGCTGCAATAATTCTCCCCCTTTTTGTCATTAGCAAAAAGATGCAAGGAAAAGACAAAGAAGATGAGAAAATAGCTGAATGAGATAGGAAATACTATTTGTATTCATTCATTCTGGGAAGGTACAGGAGATAAAAGGCAGGAGAGAGGAGGGAGGCAAAATGAGAAATGATTTCCCATGCCTGTTCTTCCTGCTTTTCAAAACTTGACGAATATACCAGGGGAAGAGTGTACTTGGGTCCCATGGAGGGAGCCATTCTCTTCAAATGGAGAGCCAACTGCTCATCAAGGAGATTGGCATAGGCTTCTTTACTAAGGGAGATTCTTTTGAAGGATACTGATCCAAAACTGCTCGAGCAAGAATTGATCAACTGAAATGGGATAGAAGTTCTGCTTGGCCTTCAGCTCTTGACAAAGGGCTACATAGACTTTATATCGCTCAACCCAAATCTGGAAGGGATCCTGGACTAGGTGAATAGAGTTCATGTCTAAAAATGTAGCTTCGATATTGGAGGTGACCTTCCTTGGCTTGAGATTCATTAAGCTCTGACAGTTGCTGAGCAGAGAGAGGGTAAAATCTGGCCCAGTCTGAAGGGTGTCAACCTCTCACATTCTGACAGAATAGGAGCTAGAACCTCAGCACTGACATGGCCTTGGTGGTATTCTCTGAAGAGAAATCTATGAAATGTCACTTGGAAGCCCTTCTGTACGTTGATTATGTCCATTACTCTGGAAAAACGTTCAAAGATGATAGACCCAACAGAAGAGTCCATGACCAGAGAGTGAATAGGTGGAAGCAAGATTTCCTCTGGCACCTGAAGGGTGGCAAAGTCTACTTGGACAGCTTCAGTGTGGGCATCGGCTGAACCAAGTGCATTTATGGCCTGCTTAAATTGGTTGAATGGACCTCAGGGAGTCGATGGACATATCTATAGTTGTTGAAGAGTTTGGAAATGCCTGGCCATCTTGATCTCCTTCTGAATGAATGGGGCCCAACAAGTCTTGTGATGAATTTGGAACCATTCTGAGAGAGTCAGGGAATGGTCCCTTGGAGGGAATCTAGCAGACTTAGCCAGAGAAATTTGTTGTACAGCTCTCTGTGCCCCCTAGCCATTGCTCTTCAGTCTTGGAATGAGTAATAGAGAAGATTTTGGATTTTTCTGATTTGGTTAGAGAGGGATAGGGTAGAATAACATTCAAGTGGTCTGAAAGGTTAAAAAAGGAAGGTTGATAATAGTAGCAAAAACAACCTTCTGAAAATATTCTCTGTACAGAGTTTATTTTTGTTGTCTCCTGTGAGAGAAAACCACAGAGGGGGATAGCGAGGTTCAGATGAAAGAGAGGAGAATTTGCTCTCTTCTTAGGAGCAAACTAGAAGAGTCTGCCCTATGGATATGATCCCCAACCTCAGTACAGACCGGAGGATGACTTCTTCAAACTCATCCTTGACTTTCCCAAGATAGGGAGATTCAGTTGAGCATCCTCAGGAATTATAGTAATGAAAGAAGGTGGAGGATAAGGATGTAAAGGGAGTGTGAGGTAGTAGGTGGATATCTGATGGTCCTGAGGATGGTGGACTAGAAGAAGAGGAGGCTCCAGCTGATGAGGAGTATGGAGGGACCGCAAAGATAGGTGGAGGTGAAGGAATGGTTGTTGAAGAGATAGGAGAAGAGGTGGGTGGAGAAGGGAAAGGTGTAGGTGATGAGAGAGATGGTTCTGGGTTGTGGTTTCTTGAAGGTTTGAGGAGCGGTGGAGCTGTGGATGATGAAGGTGGTGATGGAGGTACTGGGGTCTGAGTGGAGGAAGGAGCTGGGGGCTCAGGAGCTACAGCTTCTACTTCTTCAGCTATGTGATGCACGACTCTGACTCCAAAGGCCGTGATGGCCCTGACACCTTCTCAGTGGCCTTGAAGGCCCTGCACTTGCTCAACTGGCTGATGGCCCTGAACCACTGACCTCTGCTTGAGAACTAGCTGTTGGGTCCCTGATGGCCCTGCCACTTGCTCATCTGGCCCAGTGGGCTTTGAACATCTTCTCACTTCTTTGAGCAGCAGGAGGTGGTGGAGGAGGAGGAGCTTGGGCTCCAAACTGCCTTCAAATCTCGCAGAAAGCATTGTATTCATGCTTCCTAACTCCTTATTGAACCACCTTTTACAACATTCTTTTACTTGAGACAAACTCCTTGGATGTGGTAGGTGCTGGCTCATGAATATAGATTTTACATCAGATTGCAATGAGCATAAGATTCTCCTTGAGCATCCAAACCTTTCTATGACAGGCTTCAAATTGATAATGACTCTTTGCCTCATATGTCTTGATAAGGCGTGTCAGCTAGGAGAGGGACATCTGGAACTTCTGCTGCTTTCCTTTCTCCTGGGGCCTTGTCCATGGAGGCTGCTGATCTTGGTCATCCTCAGAATCTGAGGAACTGGCAGTCTCACCTTTTCTGAACGGTTCTCTGGGGGATTTTCATTTCCCTCCCCCTGAGTCTCACTGCCCTTCTCAACTTCAGCTTCTTCTTCAGCATGCACACTTTCCATGGGAACTTCCAGTGTGTGCTGCTGTGCTGCTCTTCTTCTTGAACTGGGAGGACTTCTGAATGAATTTCCGTGTGGCCTGATGCCACAGCAGGACTCCTTGGATCTCCTCTGCCACTGACTGCTCCCCCTCAATGGGAGCATCTACCATTACAACATCCTCTTGAATTTGGACTTGCTCCTGCTGGCTTGGAGCTTCCTCCATAACTACATCTTTTGTGTGGACCTCTGCCACAGATTTTGCTATAATGGCTCATGTGCAACTGGCTCCCTTGAGAGATGGAGTCCAGTGCATCCTAAGTAGACTGCCTACTTGGGACGATGGAAGAGGAACCTCTGAGAGATTGCCCAAAGGGCTCAATATACTCAGGAGGGCTGTTCTCAATTCTTCTGCTGCTTGCTTCTTCTGCTACTGCTAGCCCTGCTGCTGCTTTTGCTACTGGTTCTAGGTCATCTGGGCTTCACCAAGGATGGTTTCACCCTCAACCACACCAGTCTTGGACCACACACCATTCACTACAGAAAAATCCACTTTTTCTAAAATTCTCGGACTAATAGCTTGGCCCATCTTTCAGACACATCACCAACTACACTTATGCCGAAATGATGAAAGTTTTGGTCAAGAGATGGGCATATGGTAGTGAGATGTTCAATTTGCTTTTTATATCCCACACTTGAGATCTTGCAAACTTCATTCTCTCAATGATTGAAAATGCAGTAATTAATTCCTGATTCTGGATAGCCCAGTACATCAGGGTCTGAATTAGCCTTGGTGCATGAGGAGAAAGTGCACCTAGGCACAATGATCTGACAAAATTATAAAATGCAGTAATCTGTTAAAGGCACTAAGCTGGTTAATATCCAGCTTCCATCTTCAGCTTGAACTCCGGACCTATTATCCCCAAACCTTGACCTTAGTGTCCACAGAGTGGACTCCACTTCGACCAGAGGTAGAGACTTCAAACAAAGATGCTAACAGATCCCTGGTGATTCTGATTTGGGTTCCCTTGACCATAGAAGTCAGGGTCCCATCCTCTTCTATCTTCAGACAGACATAGAAGCCTTGACAGATCTGGATAACTACATCAGAAAGGGTTGCAATCTTCGTCCATTTCAGCCTCTGTAGAGCTCAACCAAACTGCCCATTCCGTTCTTCTCCAAGTCTGCTAAATCCACTGCCTTGTGCCCGCAAAGCTTTGCCTTGACTGAAGCGAACCTGGCTTGCTCTTCTGCGGTGAGAGGAAAGCAGCTTTCGTAACCCCAACACTGTTGGAAAACGTTGAAGAGGCCATGGAATCAGAGCAGGAAAGGTTCTGGAGGTTTGGAAGGGTGATTGAGGGAGAAGCCCTCAAGCATTTCTGGCGAGAGAGGTTGAATGCTTCAAATTTGAGAGAAGTCGATGCCGGGGACGAAGGGTTATTGCCTCAGACAAACAGAAGGATGAGAAGCGATAAGAAGGGAGACGAATCGATCCCACACAGATTTCAGAATTTATGAAATGGAGGATAAATGCCCCTTTTGAAGAGGTGCGGCCTTTATTGGCAGAAAACGACAAACCCCGGTTCGAAAGAAAATAAGAATTACACAAACGAAACCGACGGAAGAATTTACGCAAGAAGGATAAATAGAAGTAATTGAGATAATTTTTGCTCACTTCAAGGAGAATAATTATTGGGCTCCGAAGATTTAATATTTCAGTATTTAACAGATAAATCTATCACAATTACACATGCCTAATTCCCTTCTGAGAGAAGTGAATCTCTCTTCGGGTAAGGCTTTTGTGAAGATATCTGCCAACTGATTATTTGTATCAATAAAAGATATTTCAATATTACCATTAGCTACATGATCACGAATAAAATGATATCTAACCTCAATGTGTTGGTTCTTGAGTGCTGTACTGATTCTTGGTTAAGTTTATTGCACTTGTGTTGTCACAGAATAGTGGAATTGACTTGATGTGCATTCCGTAGTCCTCAAGTTGTTTGCTTATCCATAGGAGTTGGTACAACAACTTCCAGCAGCCACGTACTCAGCTTCAGCTGTTGAGAGTGCTACTGAATTCTGCTTCTTGGAGGACCAGGATATCAAGCATCCTGCAAGAAATTGACAACAGCCACTGGTGCTTTTTCTATGTAGTTGCATCAGCATAGTCAGCATCAGAGTACCCTACTAAATTTACTTCACATGATTTTGATACCAGATACCTAGATCATGAGTTCTAGATAAATATCTAAAAATCTTTTAACCTAATTAAATGAGATTCTCTAAGGTCTGCTGATATCTAGCACACATGCATACACTAAATAGTATATCAGGTCTGCTGGCAGAGTTAAGTAAAGTAGAGAACCTATCATACCTCTATAGATCTTTTGATCTACTTTCTTACCATCTTTGTCACTGTCCATTTTTTGAAGTGCTCATTGGTGTTGACAGTGGCTTGGAATTTTCGAATCCAAACTTCTTCAAGAGCTCCTTGGTGTATTTGGCTTGACAGATGTGGGTGCCATCTCTCCTTGCTTGATTTGTAATCCAAGGAAGTAGTCAGCTCCCCCATCATGCTCATCTCACAAATTCTCCCTACATAAGCTTCTCAAAGTACTTGCAAAGAGATTCATCAGTAGATCCAAAAATTTGGTCATCTACATAAATTTGTACAAGTAGTAGGTGCTTGACCTTTGACTTTATAAAAAGTGCTATCTACTTGTCCTCTAGTGAAACCAGATCTAATAAAAAAGAACTAAGCCTTTCATACCAGGCTCTAGGTGCTTGCTATAAACCATATAATGTCTTATGAAGTTTAAAACATGATTTGGAAATTTGAATCATCAAAACCCGGGGGTGTTCTACATAAACTTTTCTTTAATGAAACCATTTAAAAATACAGATTTGACATCCATTTGAAATAATTTCAAATCTAGAGCAGATGCATATGCAAGTAAAATCCTAATAGCCTCAAGTCTAGCTAACGGTGCATAGGTTTCATCGAAATCTATGCCTTCTTTTGGGAATAGCCTTGAGCTACCAATCTGGTTTTGTTTTTTCTTGTTTCTTATGATCACACCAGCTTCATTCCCAGTTTATTTCTGAACACCCTTTGGTGCCAATAACTGGATGACCTGATGGTCTAGGAACAGTGACCATACATGGTTTCTCTTGAACTGATTCAGTTCATCTTGCATGGCTAGAATCCAAGACTCATCAGTAAGAGCTTCATTGACTGTCCTAGGCTCTATTTGAGAAACAAATGCTAGGTAATCACAAGGGATTACATTACCTCTTTTTCTTACCCTACAGATGGATCACCAATATATTTCAGGTGGGTGATCTTTCTTGTATCTCCACTCCTTGGAAGATTTTCATGTTCAATGTCTGTTTGCTGCAAGTCTTCCAGAGGTGGATCTTCCTTGTCCTCAATTGATGTGTTCTTTAATTTCTTAGAACAAGTCATCTGCATCATCAATGTCGCTCTCT